>JARHVA010002311.1:1755000-2065000 GCA_037957365.1 Torreya grandis | reverse complement strand
ATATGTGTTATTTTTTACTTGATTCATTCCATAACTCATTTGTGATGGATATTTATCTTTAAATTTGATTAGATTGTTTGAAAACTAGATGAATTAGTTTCTTATCTAGTTAGTTAATATATTATTGCATTTATTTCTAAGATACATTTAGAATTCAAAAAATAATTATTCATGTAGTTATAAATGATTTTTTGAGTTATCTATGTGCTCAAAAAATGAGCATGACTTTTAGTTAACCTAATGGGTTTGGATATGGACCATAGTATAAACATATAAGGTTTGAATGTGAGAGTGGTGTAAACTACGCCCATAAGATAACTCATCATATAAAAGTTTCCACCTCCTCTGACCTCACTAGTGCCCTTAATTAGGTTAAAATTAATAAGGCTTTGGAGGTTTGGGACTTCCTCTCCTACAAATATTATGTTCTCTAGGAAAACCTAGAGGATGTTAAGATTCACAACATCCTTCAATCAAAGTAATTGATTCAACAAAATCATCCTAACGTAAATTATTTCTCATAATATGTGGATGGGGTAAGAATTTATGCCATCCCTTTTATTCCATCGATATGGGTTAATGATCTAGCCTTGGAGAATCACATATATTTCATGTTTATGGGTCCATACATCTACTACATTTTGTCTATAATTAGGTTGAAGTCAAGGAGGTTATATTACTAATTGAAGGAAACTCCATAGATGTCAATAATTTTTTTTGGGACCCTTAGAGCTTACTAGTGTTAGGTAACAATTTGTACATGAACTTATTTTCGCAGTATGTCACTTAAGAGATCAATAAATGGGAACAAATTTGACTAGGATAAAACTTTGTGTAATCCTAAATTTCCCAGTGATTTGAGATCAATAATGATCTTGGTCTCATATTCATTATAATTTGAGGTAGGATTCTCTACATCTTCAATTTCCCAAAACACTTTGTCGTATTGATTGGAATGGATTAATTTTGATGTGAAGGTGGTATTTATGTACTCTAAATAAATTTTGGGGTTTGGAGAGATGCAACCATGGTTGAGAGTTGGGATATGCTTAGCATATAATTTATAGCTTAGGGGAATCACTAAAAACATGAGAAGGCATTGAAAGGAAGGATAGCTAGAGTTAGGAATGGTAATGGTAAATCAAATTACCCTAGGGAATTATAAGGATATGAAAATATATATTATATTAATGATTTAGGATATGAGTCTCATATTTCATGATTTCAATTTAATTTGATGACATAATCCATTCTATCATTTCCCAATTTTGCATTTGCCTAGAGAATTATGAAAATGTGTACCCAATTTATATATTTGGTATTAGTGAGGGGATATTTATAAGTTTTTAAATAAAATCTTGATTACCCAAATTGATTAATTTAAGGGTGTGATAGGAACATGCCTACTTTAGTCCTTCAGGAACCTTGGGTATTCTCCAATTGGGCTAGGTTTTCTTTGTTGCTTGGGTATTTTCTATACAAGCTATGTTGACTAGGTGCAGCTAGGGTATCATTTTCTTACCTTTTCATGTACTATAGGTGCCCATTGGACCTACTAATGTGGCACTTTATCATTGATTATAGCTCAACTTATACCTTTATTTTTCCCTATCCAAGTAATTTCAAATCATTTTTCCATTTGGTACATGGAAGTGACATGTGGTGTTTTGTTATTATACCTTAGTTCTAACTTTACTTCCTTTCTAGCTCAAGTGGGATACTCCATACCCCATATTATATTTTTTATAAAATTTCCATGTAGTAGCCTTTGTTTTTTAAAGATCTCCCATGCTCTAATAACTTTTACACCCTTCAAATAATGACAAGTTTGATAGGTTCTACATGGTATATTCTCATTCATTAGTCTCTCATAAGTCTTTGAAAAATCTAACATCCCTAAGAGACTGATAAGTTTCATAGGTTCCACATGGTAGATTTTCATTCTTTAGGTCCTCTTAGTGCTCCAATAACTTTGACACCCCAAAGAGACTAACAAGTTTGATAGGTTCCACATGGTGGATTCTCTTTCATTAGGCTATCTTGGGACTCTGACAACTCTAACACCCCTAAGATATTCATAATTATAACAAGTTCCACATGCTGACTTCTCATTTTTTAGGATCTCCCTGGGCTATGACAAATCTTTCACTCCTAAGAGATTCATAAGTTTAATATGTTACATATATAATATTCCCATTATTAGGCTCTCTTAGGGCTCTAACAACACTAACACCCCTAGGATATTGATAATACTGAGAGGTTCCATGTGGTGTCTTCTCATCTATTAGGCTCTCATAGGGATATGATAACTATGATGTTGCTAGGAAATTGATAATTTTGACATGTTCCATATGTTAGTTTATCATTATTTGGGCTCTCATGTAGCTTTGACAACTCTTACACCCTTAGGAGACTAACAAGTCTAATAGGTTCCACATGGTAGATTCATAAAATCTTAAAAATAAATTAAGTTATAAAAAGTGACACACAATTAAATGAAAGATTACCTATCTACCAAAGAAGGTCTATGAAATTCCAAGTAGTACTCTAGGGTGATGTCATCCTACAAAAACCTACATGATTTTAACTCTACAAAACAACATTATTAGTGTAAAATATTCTAAATATGGGAAAACCTTCATATTGAAACACATAATAGCTAAGATTTTATAGACAGGTGACCATATGGATTTCATGATGACCATTCACTCTCTATCAATGTTGTGGAATACTCATTTGATCAAGATGAAATAAGGGTTTAAGGTTTTACATAGTTCTATACCAAATACAAGAAGATTTGGGCTCTAAAAAACTTTTGAGTTGAACTTTTTCAAATGGGTCCCCTTTTCTTTTGTGAAAAGGGGGTTATTTTAGCCATGAAAACTAGTGAATTTGTGTGGAAAATGATGCCTATTTCTTATAACCTAGTCTGTGGGATTCCATTATTAAATTGTGAGATAAGTAATAGAATATCCTTTCAATAAACCTAGATAAAAATAGAGTGCTCAATTCTAATTCAACAAATAACATACTTGGATTTGACTTCTTTAAAGGGTTATTTTTTTCAAAGACTGATTTATTATTATTTATTACCCCTTTGAATCTACTAGGCAATTTTAGATAGATCTTAGATACTTATATTTCATTCAAAGGTAATTATTTGTACGGTTTGTATAAGGAAATCTCAAGCATTTCTTTGCTACCATCTAGACATCTATAGCCTTGATAGATATGTCTTTGGTCCTAATACAAACCTTGATCCATTTCTAACTAGGTCAGAAACCCTATGATAGAGATTGGCCAAATAATCCTTTATCAAGAAGAGACTTAGAATTATACATGAAATTTAGAATTCCTTTGTTTTGATATTTTAATGTTTTATCCATGAGATTTGGATACCAATCTATCCTAGGTGATGGATTGTTTTAAATATCTCTTTTTACCAATAATATCCTTTACTTGCTCAGTGATTTTATTTCAATTGATATGATCTTTTTAAGTGTTATGATGATCTTTGTTAAAATAGATATTTTATTAATTTACATGCTCAGTTTAGAAGTAGTCACTCATAATCCCTTCATTGTCTCAAGGGAGGTTCCTTTACTTATCTCTTTGTTTAATAATGGGAGATCACCTTATATCTTCTAATTCTAGGACTACATTTTAAGTTCCTTAACAACTTTGAATTGATCAAGTTCAATAGTATGGGGACCAATGCTTAGATTTATATTTAATGTTATATAACTAGTTACCTCTTAGTCTAAATCATTAGAACAAGGATATACTACTAATATATTATCAAGGGAAAATGTGGGTAATATAAAGGAAATCCCCTAAAGTAAATAACATAAGAAAAAAATAGAATCCATGAATAAGAAACCAACAAAGCAAATTATAATAGAAGCAAACACACAGTGAAAGAAACTAACTAAAATCTAATCTAATATATACATCACCAACCTTTACCCAAGGTCTATTTTAAAATTACATTGGAAGGGATAGCTAAGAATTAATGATTCAATAATGATACATTAATATGAAATGAGAGATTATTTCCTTCAAGGTATTTCAATACAAATGAACTCTACCCCATCAATTTAAATATATAGTACGTGATAACCCATAGTGGATAAAACTTGGAATGTTTCCTTTTTTTTATGACCTTTGTCCCATAACTAGACTAGGTTAAATATGTTGAAGGATTTTTCCTTATCTCTCTTTTCAAACCATCTTTCAATAGTTTATTGATGCTTAGAAAAATCTTTGTATAGATTCTTATCACATGCCCTCCAATTGGATGATGTAAAATATCCTTGAGTTGTTTTCCCATTTTACTCCATGTGATCTTATATGAATTTATATATACACAATCTAAAGTTCATTAGGAAGATGGGATCTATACCATAAACCAATAGGAATAGAAATCTTTTGAGATCTTGCTTATATCTAGTGTATTCAACCCAAAGGGAATATTTCAAAAGTGAGTGCCACTCTCAGGATCTCTCTTTAAAAAATTATTGATGTCATCGATCAAGTTTTTATTGGTTGACTTAGATAAAACATTCCATTATGGGTAGTATTTTTTTGATAACCTTAAGGTAATGGCATTCTCATAACCCATTCAATGAGCTTAGCTAAATAGAGTACATGGTCATTATTTCATACTAGTGAAATTGGGGTGCCAAACTATGTGGTTATGTTTTCCTCAAGGAATTTGATGAATCCATTGGATATGATATTCTTGGTTGACATCGATTCTATTCATCTTATGTAGTAATTAGTGGTTGTAAGTATGAATTTATGGTCAAATAATGAATTTGGGTTAATGAATCCAACAAAGTCAAGTCCCCATTGAGAGAAAGGACACTCTTTTATCATAATATTAAGGGGATTTGTTGCATGAAATTTATTATTAGAAAATGTTTAGCATTGATGGCATCTACAAGCATGATTATGGACACCTTTGAATATAGTGGACCAATAATAACCCTTTTGTAGGATTTTATGTGTAGTTACATTCATGTAAGGATGTTAATTTCCTAATTTCTCATGAAAATTAGCCATGACCTCCTTATAATATTCTTATAATAAGAACCTAAGGTAGATTCCTTGATATTTATTCCTATATATAATCCATTTCTTCAACATGTAATGAGATGCCTTGAGTCTAAGGGTTCTCTTTTGTATTTGGTTTAATCATATAGGAGGGTTCCCACAAAAGATATAGTGCATAATTTGATCATACTAATATTTAAAAACCATATATTATTTGTCTAATTACACCATAATGATCATTACATAAATTTTAGTGATTGGATGGGTGAGACCCCAGACTCAAACTAACTTAACAAGTTTTATTTCAAGATCATACTCTTATAGTTTGGAAATACATCGACCTCTACATTATCCTAAATCATTCTATCCCTAAATGATTTTTATAATTAGGTATAGGACCATGACATGCACCTTTTTTCTTAGAATGTAATGTGTGAACTTATTCATGGCTTTATCTAGGTCATAGGCATGTTTGTCTAAGGTAGAATACTTTAGTTTTTCATCTTCCATGTTTTTTCTCATGAAGGCTATTTGATGCTCATATTCATATTAATTTTGGGTGATAACTATAGAAATGGTGTGATCTAAATAAAAATAGTAAAGGTATAAATATTTCATGTAGTTTGGGTTGACTAAGGATGGTGCTTACATGATGGTCTCATTGATTTATTAGAAGGATTTTCTAGTTGTAGGATTTCGTTCCATATTTCCTTCATGTTTAAATATTACATTCAAAGCTTTAAAAATATAAAAAAATAGATATGAAATTTAATACAAAGTTAAACTTAACAAATAATGACTTAACCTCTATTTTACTATTAGGTAAAGGTATTTTATACATCACATTAGCATGCTCATGGTCAAAATAAATACCTTCCTTGGTGATGACATAACTAATGATCTTACTTTATATCAAAATAAACATGGTTTTATTTGGGTTTAGGGAGATAACATACCTCTTTCACCTCTTGAACACCATATGTAGGTGGAAAATGTGATTAGACATACATTTCAAGAAATTGGTTAAATCATCCATGTAAATAACAATATAAATGGAATCCATTTGTAAGCAAATCTTCAAGGGATAAGTGTATAGATCTATATAAATTTTCTCATATTTTGACTAATTTAAATGTAATCCATTTGTAATAAAAGGTGTCCTAATTATTTGTAAATTCAACCTTGCCTCAGTCTTTTTGGTTGACTAGAACTTGATTTTATCTTGAGAATATGTCCAAGAAATAAATCATTTGGGATCCACTCACCATATAAATTACCTCATCAAGGGATGGAAAAGAGTATTAATCTTTAGTATAAGGTTAGTTTAAGTTTATAAACTTAACATGAATCTAAATTTACCCATTATTTTTTAAAATGATCACTAAGTTAGCTATCCAAGTGGAGTGATGGATTAGGAAGATGATCATGACTAAAAAGAGCTTGTGAGATTCCTTGTGAATAAGTGGCTTTAAGATTGGGTTCATAGGTTATTGCCTCTACATAAAAGGTTTATAGTTTTTCTTGAGTGGGATAGTGTGTGTGTGTGTGTGTGTGTGTGTGTGTGTGTGTGTGTGTGTGTGTGTGTGTGTGTGTGTGTGTGTGTGTGTGTGTGTGTGTGTGTGTGTGTGTGTGTGTGTGTGTGTGTGTGTGTGTGTGTGTGTGTGTGTGTGTGTGTGATAACATTAATGTTGAAGAGATTAAGGTTTCCATAAGCCTATGCAATGATATCTTGGTACTACATAATCAACTTACTAAGTTGTTCTATCTTAGTGAGGGTATAATCTAGGTCAATATGAACATCCTAAGGCTAGTTTGTTAATCCTAAATTGATAGTTTTTGAAATATTATCTAGGTGTATTTATCTCTTTGATTTATGTGCAAATATGTTAAGGTAAAATATCCTTTCAAGGGATATCATTCCTTTATAACTTAGTTTTTTTTTAGGTTCATAATACCATCTTGGTCATTGTCTATATCTCCTAGATTATCCCTTTCACCTTCATCTATGAATTGTGTTTTAAAAACTCAAGTGTTATTGAGGAATTATAAAATGTGTTCATCATCCTTAATGACTTGGAAGTTTTTAAATTATTTAATACTGAGGGAGATTAGATTAGCTTAATAAAAAATTCTTACAATCCTATGTCATCAAACAGTGTTAGGTTTATGACAATAGTTGTTAATGAATCATCTACTTGGTTTTATTCTCTATAAATATGGATGACATTGAAATCATTGAAAATTTATATTAGATCCCATTACCTACATTTATACTTCCTCAAATAAGATAATTTACATTGAAATTTGTTCATAACTTGTTTCACTACTAGTTAAAAATCCTTGAATACCTTTATTCCTTTGACCTTATGTTTCAACAAAAAATACAATCCTATGATCAAGGATTCATACTCCACCAAGTTTTTAGCTCAAAGGAAATATAACCTATACATAGTTAAGTGTTTTTTCCCTTATGGGTCAATTAGGATAATTCTTTACCCATAACCTTACTTTGAACATGCCCCATTTAAGTAAAAGGAGCACAAACTTGGCAATTCATGGTCTTTGTTAGCTTGATTTTCAACACCTTTTCTATAAAAAGTATAAAATCTTATGTAAAAATATAGTAGTTTTACCCTTCTATTTACCATAGTGTATTCCATGATTACACGATTCATTATAGTTTCTTTGTCTACATAGATTTGATTAACTATGCCTCTATAAGGTAACCACATATGAGATAAATCTATATCCATGTAAATGTTCAAGTTATTAGACTAGTTTCTACTAAGTAAGATCCCATAGGATTTAGGAATATCTACTACTTGGATGTCAATAAAATATTGGACCCTGGGCTCATATTTTAACTACATATGCACATTCAAGGGCTCACCCACAAATTTGATCTTAGAATTGTCCAATTGTACCACTATCTTATCTGACTTAATAGGTGTTAACCCTCATTTTTTAGAAATTATATTAGGCATGATATTTTTTGAGGCTCTCGAGTCAACTTGACAATTATGAAATTTCTTCCCAAATAGCCTAACAATGAGGAGGAAGGGTGGAATCTCAACCTTATTATTGTGTATCATCACATTGGTTTGTATAGGATCAGACTTAGGTTGAAATACTTTGTATGTGAGGGATTTAAAGAATATATCTCTTTACTTAGTGATGTAGGTAATTTCATGAAAAGTGATGGTTTCCTTGATCTTATTGATGTTCTATACTATGTTATACCTCATTTTACATGTGGTAAGATGGAAATATTTAGAAGGCTTAGGATTATTAGCCTTTTGGGGTGGAAGATTATTTTGATTTGTAGGATTAGGAGGGGTTGCAACATTGCTAGAAAGAGTGGACATGGTAAGAGGTTTTTGTTGAATTCGGTTCTTAAGAGTGTAGCTAATCCCATAGAACTATTAGAAAACATGTACCTCATTGGTGGCATATTATGGCTTGTTATCCTCTTAGCTATGGAGCTCTAATGTTTTTAAAACCATGGTGACACTTTGAGATCTTGAAGAGCCTGGTACATCAAATTGACTAGTAGTATTTGGGTGGTTTGGGATCACCTAATATTCCTCCATTTACCCTTTAACTATGTCAAAGGTATTATATAATTTTATGTATTCAAACTCCCCATGTTGGGTCATGTTGTGCACACAACACAAATTTGGCAAGGCCAACATGCAAATGTTTATCACTTGTTGTTTATTCAACAAGGGATCTAGTTAATTATTATAATAGTTATTGGTTGATTGTATATTTTGTAGGTGAATTTATTATTTTAAATCTCACCACCATTATTTTTAAATTACCTTTGGAAACCCAAAAAATCATTTTTGAGATTTTTTACCATGCATTATATATCATCTAACTTAGTCTTAGTGGAGTCGTAGGGAAAAATTTATACATTATTCATGGTAGGTATCAGTACTTGACTATGATATTGAGGTACTAATTCATTATTAAAAGGTATAAGAAAACCTAGGTGATGGTTATGAGTATCATGCTTCAAAGGAAGCTAATTTTTCACTAGCAAGGGTTATGACATTGGTATGTTCTATCTAGTGTAAAAGAATGGATTCAAGCTAGGAAAGTTTATCAACACATTTGGGATAGTTGATGTCAATACACATTAAGTATTGAATTGCCTATATAATTTTATGTCCTTATCATATACTAAGGGAAAATCTACCATTAATGTATCTCTATGTAGTAACATAGTATAATAACAGTCTAGCACATTAATATGTATTTTAAGGGTTAATTAGGCATATAGTTTATATAAAATAGTGATCATATTATGGATCTTATTATTAAAATTACATATGGTCTCACTTGGTTATCTCTTAATGTAGGTGAAATATTGGTACACCACACTTAGGTCAATGACTTTACTAGATTGGATGAGGAATGTATTACTGAATTTGTCATAAATAATAATGGAAATTTATAGAAAATTTAAGAACTAATCATACCACACATACATAAAAATTAAATGGGAAAACTACTATAGGTAAAGTCTTCATGTTCTAAATTTATGATCCTGAGAGTAGTCTTATATGAGGTCACATGTTCTTTGATGGTACACCCCACACCTGGTGTGAATCCTATGAGACACCTTTTAGGGTTCCTTGGTAGGTTATGGACAACTCCATGGATGTCAATGGTAGACCTAATTAACCATGACATAGGTGTAACCATGGGTAAGGGATTTTTAATTAGTAGACTGAGAGGATAAGCTAGTAGGTGTAACTAAAGGTTTTGGTCTTCCTCTAGCAATTTTGGTATTCCTATGGATTTTTAAAGGAGATATTATGAGTCACATAGGACTAGTTCAAGATATAGTGATATTCATAGTAGGATCCATGTTATATAGTATCATGTGACCTCATACATTATGAATTTAGAACATGAGTACATTACATATAGGATTTTGTCATTTGATTTGATGAATATGCCATATAATTGGTTCTTCAATTTTCCTAAAAGTTCTGTTATGATCTAGGACAAATTCAACAATACATCGATCCCCTAATTTGGGTAAGGTATTGACCCAAGTGTGGTGTACCATCATTTCACTTACATTAAGATATAATAAATGGAGCCTATAGTTAATTTCAACACTAGGTTTAAGAATATGCATAGTTAGATCATTGTGATATACATATTAGATGTCTAATTAGACCTTTAAATGTACAAGAATATACTAGAACCTTGGATTGATATGTTCCTACATAGATATCCTTTAGTGGTGTATTTAAAAATATAATATGTTGAGTAAGTAAAACTAGATAGGTATCTCAACCCACAAGGAATGTTGACACCATCAATCCCAAATATTATTCCAAACCTATCAAACTTGAATCCCCTCTATTCTACTAGCTAGGACGTACCCATGTCACAACCCATGCTAGTGAAAAAATTATTATTTTTAGGCATGGTACTCCTAACCAACACTTGGGTTTTTTTATCCATATCAATAATTAATTATCACCTCAAACTCATAGTCAAGAACTAGTACCCTATGTTAATAATGTCTTGAGTGTGTCCCAAGAGTTCACCAATATTGAGTTTGATGGTATACAATACATGGTACAAAATCTCAAAAATTACTTCTTAGGTCTCCAAAGAGAATTTGGAAACAATGGTAGTGAGATTGCAAATAGGAACTTCACCTACCAAAGATATAATCACCTGCACACCCATTATAAAAACCAACTAGAGACTTCACCTAATAAATTTCTTGATATAAACATTTATGAGTTGGTATTTTCAAATTGATGATGTGATCATAACATATATTCGCATGAAGAGTTAGACTATATTATTATTTTTAGTTCTTTTGACATATTTCAAAAATAGATGGAGGAATATGAGGTAGTCCTAAACCACCACAATTTTACTAGTCAAGTTGATGTTCCAAGATCCTCAATATCCCTAAGTACTACCATGGTGTTAGAAACATCAGAGTTACCTAGACAAGAGGATAACAAGCTAGAAGATACCACTAATGAGTTGCAAGCTTTCAATTAATTTTGAAGGAAGAACTATGATCTTAAGAACCAGATGTAATAATAGCCTATTACAACATACATTCATCCTAAAAATGGGTCAACCCCTCCTAATCCTAGATATATAAATTGTCCTTCACCCCCAAAAGATAATAATCCCAAAACTCTTCATTAAGTTGATCTTTCCACTATAAAAAATAGGTATAACATAATAGAGGACGTGAAGAAGATCAAGGCAAATGCCATTTTGCATGAGCTTGCCTAGATCACTAATAAAAGAGATATCCTTGTAAATTCCATAGAAAAAAACTAGCTTAGTTGAAGCCCAAGCTTTCACATACCAACATGATGATACACAAGAATAAGGTTGATCTTTTACCCTTCTACCTCACTACTAGGTTATTTTGGATGAAGATTCATAGCTGTCTAGTTGACCTAGGAGCCTCAACAAATGTCATGCCTACTATAATTTATGAAAAAACGGGGTTAACACATATAAGTCATACAATATAGTGGCCCAACTATACATGTCTAAGGTTAAAGTGGTGGGTGAGCCCTTAAAAGTGCCTATATAGGTAGAATTTGAACCCAAGGTCCAAAAATTTATCTACATCCAAGTTGTAAGGATTATTGAATCCTAAGGTATGTTACTTAGTAAAAACTTGTCCAATACCTTGAATGTGTACCTGGATATAGAATTATCTTATATGTGGTTTCCTTGGAGAGGCATAGTTGATAAAATATGTGTAGATGGAGAATCTAAAATGAAGCAATGATCATAGAATACAATGCAATCAATGAAAGGTTAAACCTACTATCTTTTGACATAGGCATTTATACCTTGTCTAAAAAAGGTGTTGAAAACCATGTTGACAAAGACCCTAAATTTATAGGTTTATTGTCCTTAGAATTTTATGGTTCCATTAAAATCAAGGTTATAGGATAGTAATTATATTGATTGACCTATAAGAGAAACAACACATGGTCACTTATAGGCTAAAACTCTATTACACCAACAACCCAATAGAGTATGAACCCTTGATCTCAAGATTGTAATTTTCATTAAAACATAAGATCAAAGAAATAAAGACATTTAGGGGTTTTTAATTTGTAGTGAGATAAGTCATAATAAATTTTAATATAAATTATATTATTTAAGGAAGTATAAACATAGGGCATGCGATATAATATAAAAATTTATTTTTTTCAAACTTTAATGTCTACAACTTTCTTGATTTTTTAAATCTAGTTTTGGGTAGGAATGGATGGAGACAGTCCAGGGGGAGTCATGAACTAGACCCCTCCTTCTTTACCTAAAGATTTTATTCCTTACATGGGTAATCATGTTGATCACATGACTCCACCCTTGGATATAAGTAATGGAAGGAGGACCTTATGGGTGTTTCTCATAATGGTGGTTTATGTTTGATGAGTGCCTCAATACTTTTTGACTATGAGGGAACTAAGGCTATTAAACTACTAGATCAGACCATTATAAGGGTGGTGTCATCTATGAAAAACACACTTTTGGTGAGATTATTTTCTTCTAGAACCAATATTGACTTAGTGAGAAGATGGGTGGATACCAAATGGGTTCTAAAGGGAAGCATCTCAGCTAGCACTATGGTAGGTGGATTATTTCTATTTAATTTTACTACTTAAGAGGATTTGTTATCAATCCTAGTTGGAGGCCCATTTCTATATTAGAAGAATTCTTTATCTCTATGCAAATGGAAACCCATTTTTGATCTAAAACAAGATCTTAACAAATTGGCTCCTATCTAGGTTAGGCTTTTGGGCCTTCCATTAGAGTATTGGGATGAGGAAATATTTGTTGGATAGGTAACTCTTTTAGAGATTATGTGACTATTGACAAATTTACTAAGTTAAAGGCAATATTAGTCTATGCTTGATTCTCTATTAATGTAGACATTCTCAAAACACTCTCCACCTCTATCATTCTAGAATCCAAATATGGGAAGTGGAACCAAAGTACTCTTTATGAGAATTCTATAGTATTTTGTTAGAAATGTATGAAATTGGGTCATGTATTCACCTAGTGCAAGGTCTCAAAACATCCCCCACTTTAAAAAGAGATGCAAGAGGATCTGGTAAAGGCTTCAGAGCATTATCCCTTTAAGGAAGATATCCTTAAAATTTTGGATTCCCCTCTAGTTTCTTTGGAAAAGATTATTGAGGTGGTTGAATCAGTGAAAGAAAACTCATTAGAGGTTAAAGGAGAAGGAGGAAGGCATGCCTTCAAGAAATGTTCAGGGAATGACCTCCAATGGGGATAATTAAGGCTCAAAGGAAAGAATGGTTAAGGAAGGCTTTACTAATCAAGTGGAAGACTTGAATGGTATAATTGAAGAAAGGGAAGAGGGCAAGCTAGTCTAGTCTTTAAAATCTCAAATTATTGAGAAGAGTCAGATGGGAACTACCCAAGATATTTGAAGCCCTGAAGTAAAAAGGGGAGGTTTCAAACTAAGAAGAAGCACTTTGGATAATTTTTTCTTCCCATCCCCAGGTGTAGGTACTAGCAAGAGTATAGAGGACTTGGAGGGTTGGTCCACTATCAAGAAGAAAGGGAAGGGTAACAATAGAAAGATAGAAGATATGGGTGGAGATAATAGTAGGGGAAGACCCTTACTCATGAAAATAAGATAAAGAGAGATGGATAAGGAAATTGATAGGGGAAGGTAAATGACCTTAGTGGTTCCCCCTAAGAGAACCAAAAAAAGAAGATAGTCTTATGGAATATCTAAGGGCTTAACATCACTCATAAGTAGGTGTTGGTTAAGAACTACGTTTTTGATAATAAGGTGGATATTTTATTACTTCAAGAAGTCAATATGACTGAGGAAAATTCAAATTACATATTAAAAACATCTATCCCAATGCCAATTATGCCATTAGTGGAGCTCAAGGAGCTTTAGGAGGTATAACCACTTTATGGGGTCATAATTTTCAAGGGAAAGTGGTGCCCTACTCTAGGAATTATATGTAAATCTTATTTCAATGTGGTCTTATCTAGTGGTCCCTAGTCAATGTCTATGCCCTAAATACACACATCAAAATAAAGGAGGTATGGGATAACCTATCAAATAGAATTAAAAGTGCCAAGAGAACCAATTAGATGATGGTGGGGGATTTAAACTCCCTCCTTTATCCATCTGATAAAATCAGGGGTCAAATATATTATTCTGACAACATGACAAATATGGTAGAGTTCTTGGTCAATACTAGCCTTATGGATATTGATCTGGAGGGACACTCATTTACCTAATCTAATAGAAGATAAGGAAGTAGTCTTATTTAGGTTAAGATTGATAGATTCTTAATATCTTCTAATTGGACCATCACCAACCTTGTTGATTTGGTAGATCTTCCTCAGGTTAGTTCTGATCACAACCCTCTAATGCCAAATTGGTAAGAAAAGAATACTAAAGGACTCTTCCCCTATTGTTTTGAAATGATGTGGACACTCCATCTAGATTTAGAGATTGTATATCTCGATGGTAGAATATCCCTATCTAGGGGTCAATAATGTATAGATTGGTTTAAAAATTAACTAATGTTAGAAATAAGGTTAAGGGTTGGAATAAGTATTCTTTTGGGAATGTAGTGATTAGGAAGCATAACATTATGGGTCAACTTTTAGAAGTTTAATCCAGAATGAAGGAAGGATATTTATTGAAGGAAATTCAAGCCTTAGAAAAATCTCTTTGAAGATTAGATAATGACGTTCAAGGGGGAAGATATTTATTAGAAATAAAATCTTAGGGTCCAATGGCTAAAATAGGGGGATATGAATACATATTTTTTCCATCAGTCTACTCTGAGGCATAGGAAGAGAAACTTTATTAGTAGACTTAAGGATGAGAATGGGAATGTGGTAGATGATGATAAGGAAATTATGAGTTTAACTTCCAACTAATTTGAATCTCTCTTGGCTGGTAATCATGTTAAGTTCTAAATGGATTCCATTCCTACTATATTTTTTGATGAAGATAATAGCCTTTTAACTAAACTAGTTATAGAAGAAGTTAGGGTAGTTATCTTTGCTATGGGAGCATTCAAATCTCCAAGATCAGATGGGTTCCCCTTGGATTTCTTTTAAACCTTTTTGGATGTCATCAAGAAGGATGTCACTAATGCTACCAAGGACTTAATCTAAACTATTAGACACATGTGGTAGTTGAACAACACTTTTATAGCCTTGATTTTGAAGAAGATAGAATATATCTTTATGATGGACTTCAAACCAATCAGTCTCTAAAATGTGGTGTATAAAATATTCACCAAGATTTTGTTCTATCATTTATAACCACTCTTGGATAAACTCATTATTTCCAACCAAAAATGTTTTGCTCTAGGTAGGCAAATACTTGATACAACTATCACCACTCATGAGATAATTCATTCTATCTCCAAAATCAGAACCATATGTATGATATTTAAATTGGATTTTTCCAAATTATATGATAGAGTTAATTAGGATTTATTGATTAGGGTGATTAGAAAATTAGGTTTTCAAGACCAACTGGTCAACTTGGTGAGGGAGTACATTTCCATAGTTAGATTCTTTATGTTGGTAAATGGTTCCCTTAAAGGTTTTTTCCCTCAAGGAGAGGCCTCAGATAGGGAGACCCTTTTTCTCCTTATCTATTCATTTTTATGTTTGATGTGTTGAGTAAAAATGCCTATAACTTTTTGGTATAGGGATGTTTTAGGGGTATTAATCCTACTTCTGTTGTCTAACCATAGGCCATTAAATAGTTTGTTGATGATACTATTTTTTTGGTATTGCTTCAATGTTTAAGGATAGCAAATGGAAAATACTACTCAATGTTTATGAAGAAGCCTCTAAGCAGAGTATTAACTTTGTGAAAAGCCACATATATTTTCTAAACACACAAGAGAATTTTAAAAAAAATTACTAGAGCTTTGGGATACTCTAGTGTGAGGTTTCTTGCTACCTACCTTGGCCTTCCACTCACGGTCATTAGAGTCACATCTAATTATTGGAATATGATTATTGAGAGAATGCAGAGAAAGTTTGATGGATGGAAGAGAGATTGCTGAGTCAATCAAGGACATTTCAACTCTTCAAAGCATCCCTTTAAGGTATAACTAATTACTTCCTAAGTCTTTTCAAAATCCCAAGATATGTAGCTCAGAAGATTGAGCAAATTCAAAAAAAAATCTCTAGTCTAGAGTGGAGGAAAAGAGGAGAATTATGTTAGTTGGATGGGAGAAGGTTTATACTCCTAAGTGTCAGAGGGGTTTGGGATTGAGAAGGATTCATCTCATGAATAAGGCCCATATGACAAAGATAGGGTGAAACCTAATTCAAGGTAATAAGGATTAGGCTGATATTATGAATGCCAAATATCTCAGTGGGGATACAACTTATAAGCTACTAGCTAATATTGTACTTCCCAAAGGTTTTATCATCTAGAATGGAACTCTCAAAACTCAAGTCCTTCTTCATAGAGGTATCAAATGGAAGATCATGGATGGTAAGAATGTCAATTTTTGGGAGGATAGATGGTTGAAGGACCTGGCCCTCAAAGATATGAGTTATGGTAGATTAATGGATAGATCATATAGATTCTTTGGTGATAAAGTGATCAATTATATTAGTAGGAATGAGGGTATCAACAATTGGAAGAGTATTATGGATTGTGTAATTGATCAAGATGAGGATAAAGAGATGGATCTTTAGCTATAGAAGGATTTGACTGACCATAGACTGTCCCTTTTTCCTGAACAAGACTAGATCATTTAGGATAAGGATGATAAAGGCCTATTTAATGTGAAAAGTGCCTATGGACTACTGTTAGAACTTGAAGAAGATAATCTATGGTGAAAAGTTTGACTACCTAAAATTTTACCTAAAATTAACTTATTTTGGTGGGCCCTAGTACACAATAAAATCATGACTCTTGATAATTTAAAGAAGAGAGGTTTTCAAATTATGAATAGGTGTAGTATTTATGGTGAAGAATAAGAAACTATCTTCCACCTCCTTCTGCAATGTAAATTTACTTGGGAGGTTTGGAGTCTTATTATGAAAATATTGAATTTGTGTTGAGTTTTTTGTGATAGAGTGATGGCCCTAGTCAAAGATTGGACACCCCCTTCTAACTTACTTCTCTGATTATTAAATATTTGTGGGTAAAAATTCCCCCTCACCTAGCCTAGAATTTAGGGAAAGAGAAAAATAAAATAAAAATAGGGAAAAGTATAAAACCCCCTTGGAGGTGTTCCAAACTTTCTCCAAATTATTGGTAGAGAATATTTCTTGGAAATTTAAAGTTATTGAAAACCCACTTGGAGAGGAAGATCAGAGACTATTGAAACAATGGACTATTAATCCAAATATTTGTCAAATTGATAATGCCAAAAAGATAGCTAGGACTATAACTAAATGGACTGTGACTCAAAAATATTGGTTCAAGCCCAACTTTAATGGGGCAGCAAAAGGGAATCTAGGGGTGGCTAGTGGAGGAGGCATAATTAGATCAGATTCATGAATGTTTGTGGTTGTTTATACTGGGGTAATTGGCATTAAAAGTAATAATGAGGCTAAAGTTTTAGCCATGTTTTGGGGTATTAAACTTTTTATCTCATAAATATTTGACACCTTCATGTGGAAGGGGATTCATAGCTTATAGTGAATGCTACCTTAGGATCTATGAGTATAGGTTGGACTCTAAAAGATATTAATGGTGATATTTGATTATTTTTCAATACTTTGGAGGATTATAAGATTTCTCATATATATATAGAAGGTAATGTTGTCATAGATGCTATGGTGAATTTGGGAAGTAACAGAAATGGTTGGTGGTGTTGGAGGCTTGTGTCTAGTTTGCCTCTTGAGATTTAGAATATTATTAATAAGGATGGAAACACATGCAAAAATTAGATGCTATGGGATCTTTATCATTAGCACTCTCTAGCTTAGTAGAGGTGATTATTTATTATGGCAAGGTAATAATTTTTTTTAGGAGTTTGGAATTTTTGGATTTCAAACTTAGTATGGCAGGAATGGGATTTTAATTTTTCAATTTTATTGGAGTGGGACTAAGGATAGGAAAAGATGGGAGCTAAATAGGAGACCCATTAAAAATCCAAGGGGGTATGGGAGGGATGTGAGAAAGGATAGTATAAATGAAGGGATTATTAGAAAGCTAAGTAGGTAATACATTGGTAGACAAATAGATCAAATGACAGCCTGGCTCAAAAAGATGCTAAAGAGGCAGAAAACTACTAAACAAGTTAATAAGTGGACAAATTGGCCAAAGAGGATGACAAGATGGCACATTATGGTAGGACATGATGATCAAAAGATAGGATGGCATGGGAATGATCATTTATTCACAATCCCCATCTCAATTGATCATCATTTTCACTTAAAGTGATGAGAGTGATTCTTTTGTGAGGATGATAAACAAGGTGGAAAATATAATTCCAATCTCTAAAATTATTATGTTATCATTTATATATTTTTTTAATCCTTAAAAATAGTGGAAGTACTTGGAGGGGCCTATTAATAATATAAGGTATATTGTTAAATATTCCTTCATTCCCTTTAATCTTTTTCTCTGGCTACATGATTTTTAGCGTTTGAAAATGGGTAGTGACATTGTTAAGATTGAGTTGACTTCCCCTAAGGAATTTTTCCAAGATCTTATGGTCTAAAACATTATACAGGAGGGAAATGTGGATTCTTTCCTTGAGGTTATGAATGGACATGATGAGAATCTATCTCTCTAGTTTTTGGAGTCTTGGGAGTAACATTATATACATGTCCATCTAGGGGGCATTGGTTTTTAAGTCTTGAAGGAAGTGATTGGGCAAGCCATGAGGATCCCCACAAAAGGTTGAAAGCATTGAAAACATAGCAAGGTGCTAGAACTAGAAAATATAGTGATTTTATTTAGAGAAGGATAATTTATTCTGAAGCTTCATGGGGGGTTTGAAAGGGAGAAGATGTGGGAGCCATGGGGGTAAATCTACTTCATGATTATGAAATAATTCATGCTCGAAGTTAGATTTAAGATATTTTATCATTACCATTTTTCCTTAATCATTTTTAAAATATAATGGAGATCAATTTTCCCTTCTTATTATCCTCTCTACAAAAATCTATTAAATAGGCTAAGGAATCCCATGCTAAAAAATCCCCTCTCATTCCCAATCACCAAGGCCTCATTCTAAGGTTGTACCACTTCCATTTGTCCTTGTGCCCACTGAAACCTATTAAAGTATTTTTTATAGAGGATAACCCATTGAATTTACCTCTTGATGTCAAAAGTAAAGATAGGAAATCCATTAGAGCTCAAAAAATCTCCTCTAAAAACTTGGGGGATGGGGCTCATGATTGAGGAATGTAATATTTTTGTTGGGACCCCAACCTCTGATTCTAAACTTAAATCTCTGAAGAAAGCCAGTGGAAAACTTGTGACCCCTATCTAATAGATTGAGTTAGATTCAGTGGTGCCCCCTAAAATGGAATGGAATATTAGTGAGGAAGAGGGAAAAGTGTCTAATAAGTCTAGAACCAAAAAGGACTCTAGCTAGGTTGAGGATCTAGTACAATATTTGGACCTTATTCCCAAATGGGAGAGGAGTGATCATGGGGGTGGTGTTGAGAAGCTAGGTGGTACTAACATTCATAGATATAGCCATATTGATGGAATCCCACATATTCAACCTAAAAGAATTGAAATTTATGATGAATCTAAGTCTTTTAATTATCCCATGGGGGAGGGAGAAGATGAAACACCTACTTAATCTATTCATCAGGAAGGAACAAGCCATTTTTCTAAACTAATCAAGTCTAGCTCGAAAGAGATGGAGAAGGTTGTCATTGAAGATTGTGTTAAAAAGAATAATGGAAACTAATCATTATGTGTTAAGACTTCTAATTAAATTATGGAGTTCAAAGCTAATATGGATAAGATGTAGAAGAAATGGTGGGTGATGGCAGAATTTACTGTCAAGGCTCTTCATTGTGTTGCTTTAGTGTTTTCTTTGTTAAAGAATTTGATGATAATGTTAGGGATGTAGGGGTGTAAATCCTTAGTGATTACAAGGATATGGTCAATTTTTTGAATAATTATGGGATTATTGATAGTCCTTAATGGTCTTATTGTCTTTCATGATTTTGTGTTTTTTCATTTTTTGTTTGTTGTTCAAGTGCTAGTAATGTCCTGTTTATGGATCATTTGAGGTATTTTTGCCCTTAGGGTTGTTTTTTAAAGGTTCAATACCATTTTTTCCTATTGAAATTATCATAAACATCATTATTATTAATAGATAATAAAAACAAGTAGTTTATTCATTAGAAACTATTGCCATATACCTAACACCCCTAAATGACACAAGATTGAAATAATTTTATATTGAGCTGAACCATGTCCCTCAATTTTAGCCAATGTTAGAAAATTTTAGGTCTTCAAATATGACCAACATATTTTGGACTTCCTCAATAGTAATGGAATTTTTGAAACCCAAGTCATAGATGAGGATAAAAGGGATAATTTAGGTGATGCAGACTATGACCTAGATGGTATTATGAACCTAAGATAAAACTTATTTCTAAAGGGAATGATATCCCTTGAAAGGATATGTGACTTTGACTGATCTAAAAATAAGTTAGAGAGAATAGTACACCTAGATCAAAGTTCTAAAACTATCAATCTAGGATTGTCAAACTAGCCCCATTGTGTTAATATTGGCCAATATTTTACCCCTACTCATATAAAACAAAATCATGAAGTTATTGCTATAGTAGTGAGATGTCATTTCCTAGGCCTATATAGATCTTAAGGTCTTCGACCCAAATGTGATCACCACAATATCCCACTTAATAAAATCAATAAACCTTTTAAATAGAGGTAGTGACATGTGAACCCAATCCTAGATCCACTTATTCATAATGAATTTCATAATAACTAACTCCACATGGGTATCTAAATTAGTGCCCATCAATAAAAGGAATGGGTAAATCTAGGTTTGTTTCAATTTTAGAAACTTAAATTGTGCTTATGATAAATACAACCACCCTTTTCCATCCCTTGATGAGGTAATTTATATGGTAAGTGGAACCTAGATGATTTTCTTGGATAAATTCATAAGATACAATCAAGTCTACTCAACCTAGAAGATAGAGAAAATATTGAATTTAAAACCAAGTTTGGCACCTTTACTTACAAGTATATGCCATTCCACTTAATGAATTCATGATAAATTTTATAAATAACTATCGACTTTTACTTTGAATTTTTGATAGGAAAATGTAATTTTTTACTTGGATGATTTAACCATTTTATTGAAATACATGTCTGATAAAATTTTCCACCTACAAAGGGTATTCGAGAGGTGAAATAGGTATGGTATCTCCCTATTCCCAAGTAAAAGTGTGTTAATTGTGATGGAAGGTAATATCCTTGGTCATGTAATCACCAAGGAAGGTATTTTTATCAACCCTAATCATGTTAGTGTGATTTATATAATACCTTTACCTAACATTAAAAAGGAGCATAAGTCATTCTTTGGTAAGATTAACTTTATAAACAAATTGATATATAGTTTTTTTTTATATTTTTAAACATCTAAATACAATGTTGAAATAATAATCAAATATGGAATGGAATTTTGTATCTATAAAATACTTACAATAAAGTAAGGAGGCATCATGAAATCAATGGTTGTAATCATCTTTAAAAATATGAATTGTTTATACCTTTACTATTTCTTCTTCACTACCTCCACCCATGTTAGTACTTTGGCATCATTGGTTGGGTTGAGATGAATATTTTCATCCTCAAGAGGCTCATGGTTATGTGTTATATTGACCTAGGCCACATACCTTACCACATGGATGTTGATAACTCTATGAGGATCCCATTATTTGGCCTCTACTCTTCCCAAGGTATAGGAATTCCTATTATATGCCATATTTCATAGCAAAGGAAGATACTTTTATTTATAGTGGTGAATTCATATTAGAAATTTTGGGCACACCTTATGATTTTAATCAATTTGATAACCCATGAAACCCCCAACCAACTAATAGGAAATCTCTTACTCTGTGAGGAGATCTGGAACTTGATAGGGTAAGAGGATAAGGACTTTTCAAACACCCTCCACTTGGATAATGGTGTGATACCTATAAAAATAGTAAGCCTCTATAGGTAGGAGTATTCTCATTATCTTATTTAAGATTCACATCATGGGCCTCTTATTGATGACATGTACACCATAGGTTATAATGACTCATAGATTTATAATATGTGGTTCATGTATTGATGTATGTATAACCTATATAATACTAAATGAACTAAAAATTGATAAGGGGTCCATGGTGTAAACATACAAGGCTTGAATTTGAGGGTGGTAGAGACTACATCCATAAGATAACTCATCATATAGAATTTTCCACCTCTTTTAAATTCATGGATACTATTGAATAAGTTGAAATTGATTAGGCCTATGAGGTCTATGAATTCCTTTCCTATGAGGATGGTGCTCAATAGGGGAACCTAGAGAATGTTAACATTCACAACATCCTTTGGTCCAAATAAATGATTCAATAAGATCATCCAAACATGAACTATTTTATAGAAGAGGTGGATGGGGTAAGCATTGATGTCATCCCTTTTGGTACATCAGTTTGAATTTATATCCTAGTCTTGGATAATCCCATATATTTCATGCATATTGGTCAATGTGTCTATTGTGTTGTGTTCATAACTAGGGTGTACTATAGGAGATTATAATAATTTTTGAATTTAGATGTATAGATGTCTATAATTTTATTTTAAGACCCGACATAGTATACCAAGTCTTTGATAGTGTTTTATGCTCGCATGTAGTTTTGTAACATGTTTATAAAGAGATCAACACATGGTAATAGATATGTCTTGGATAAATTTTTTTGAAACACTAACTTATATATTATTTCAATTTCATCAAGGAACTTGGTCTCATATTCATCATCATCTGAAATGGGCTTCTCTACATTTTTAATTTCCATAAACTTCTCAAAATGGGTTAATTCTGATGAGAATCTGGTATCTTTATACTTTGGCTCAAGTATGGGGTTAGAAGATTGTGTATCCATGGATAAGAATTGGGATATACTTATAATGTAATTCTAAGCCTAGGAGAAGCACTAAAATCTTGAGAAGGTGCTAAAAAGATGTATACTTAGGAGTTGGGAGAAGTAATAGTAAATCAAATTACCCTAAGGACTTATAAGGATCCATAAGGATATAATATATTAGTGGTGTTTTGAGGCTCAAAATACATTATTTTAATTTTATTTGGTGGAATAATCCACTCTATAGTTTCATAATTGGCATTTACTCAATTTTTTTTAAATACATGCCTAGTTTAGATTTGGTGATAGTGAGGGAACATTTATAAGTTATTAAATAAGATCCCAATTACCCAAATTAATTAATCAAATTTCATGGTAGACACATGCCTACCTTATTCCATATGTCACCTTAGGTATCCTCCAATTGGTCTGTGTTCTCTACTAGTTGGTTACTTTCTCTACAAGTTATGCTAATTAGGTGTATCTAGGTTGTCATTTATTTTACCTTTTTGTGTATTAGAGGTGGCCACCAAGACATGCCAAGTAAATTTCACACTCTATTATTATCTTATGTTTTGATACATACCTTTATTTTCCCTACCTAGGTTGGTCTAATTTTTTTTTCAATTTAGCTGATGAAAGTGACATGTGGTGTTTTGTGATTAGCCTTGGGTTCTAACTATCCTTATTTTATGGCTCAATTAGGACACTTCAAGCCCTTTATTGTATTTTATACACAAGTAACATGTGGAATCCTATGGTTTTTTAGGATTTAACAACTATGACACCCCTAGGAGACTCAAAAGTATGATAGGTTCCATGTGGAATATTCTCATTCATTGGGCTATCCTATGGATCTAAAAACTTTGATGCCTCTAGGATATTAGCAATTATGATAGGTTACAAATTGAATATTCTCATTATTAAATATTTATTAGGGATTTGCAAACTCTAATTCCTATAAGAGATGAAAATTTTTGATAGGTTCCATATGGTATATTCTCATTCATCAAGCTCTCTTAGGGATATATAAACTTTGATGTCCCTAAGATAATAATAATTCTAACACATTTCACATGGCATATTCTCATTCATTAGTATTATTGGAAATTTGGCCTATATATGCTAAATTCCAACCCCTAAAATTGAAAATTTTTCATGGCCATCATAGTGTTCTTAACTATCAAGTGAAGAGATTTGTCTCAATGTCATGTCAATGGTGTAAAGTGTCATTCTAAGGTTTTGATAGAGAATTCAAGTGGTCTTGTGATCTAAAAGTGCTATCATGAAGATGGTGAAGAGGGTAGTTCATGAATTATCATGACATTGTATATCATATTTAGTATATGGAAGGTATGAAACAAAATATAAGCCTAGAATGTGTGATTGAAATACATAAAATCCTCATTAAAGGTTCTTAACAATGCTAAAAGGTATTCTTCATGGTATTTAGTTGTAATTTTCCTTTGTAAAACTATGTGTATATTGCTTAAAAAGATAAGTTTTGGTATTTAAATGTTAAATATGGAGATAAAAGTCCATAAAATCATTCGTAATGTATTTTAACACATTCATATTTATGTCATTACCTTAGTCATAAAGTTTCATGATTTGAAAAATATCATTTAATGCAAGTCTATGCATAGAAAAGGCCTCCAAGAGCTCCCACTTGCCAAATATGGCCCCATAATGAAGATAAAATATTTAATTATTTTTCTAACATGATATTTGACTAATGGTCTTCCTCTTATTACCCTAAATTTGTGGTTCAATTTTTTGTTGTGGAGAAAATGCAAAGAAAGGCCATTTTCCATGTATTTTCATGTAGGAGTATAGAATTATATGGCATTTTCCATACAGTAGAGCTCAATATATTGAATATGGAATCATGATAGAGGTTATACAAAAGATTTAAGATGAAAATATCATAAAAAGGTTTAAAACTGGTTCTCTTCTTCCACCTAGCTCCTTTGCACATCAAGAGAGCCCTTCAAGTTTGTAGGTGGTATGACCATGAGATAGAAAATCAAGTTCTATAATTTTGGGAAGAGGAAGGGGTCATAGAGAGATTATAACCATGATAATTGGTTCTAATTTTCTCTCTCTCTCCTAAAGAACCATCCTTAACAATCTAGGGCACTCACTATGCCATCTTCATCCAAGTATGCAATCAATTTTCTAAGATTTCTCCTCATTTGAGCATCAGGATAGAAAAAATCAAGTTTATGGAGTTTTTCAGGAACATGATCCACCTTCCCATGATATCCTTCAACTTATTTCCACATGTGTGAGGTTACATGGATCTCATCAAGACATATAATGCAAATTTGTAATCTACAAGCATATAAAGGAAGTTTGTATAGTTCATGAGAGAGAAAGAACATCAAAATTTGATGTAATTTTATTTGTAAGGGTTTCATTCATGTCATATGTCCTTCATTTAAGTGACACAAAGGTTTTTCAAGGTTTATTCCCCCTCAAACACCATCAATCATCCTCAAACCACCTCTTAGTCATAGTTTAGCATATGTTAAGTTCTCTTTAGCATATGTTAAGGTTTTCAATGAATCTTAGGTTTCCATTTATAGGAGTATATGCTTGTTTAAGAAATCTAAAATGGTATAATTGGTTGAGGCATATTGCTATGCATCAATCATAGTATTCATGACTATCAAGGTATTGCATTTATGTTATTTTCACTCCCAATCATAATTCATCCTTTTCCACACTCTATTCACTGCTAAACATCATTATTATAGGCCATCATTCCATCTCTATTCTCATCTCCATGTCAATTTCCATCTTACCAAATAAATATCCACCTCCATCTCATGGATTCACTATCAATAGGAGTCAAGAGTGTTTTAAAAGCATCATGGTGATGAGGATATGGTTATGATACCTTACTACACATTGCTAAACAATCAAGAATCTCCACCTATAACTTATGAAAGGTTGCCATAGTTAAGAGTTTTCATGGAAGTATAAAGGAAAGAAAGGATAAAATATATTTCAATCAAGGATTTTATTAATTCCTCTCTCATAAATTTTCTTAGAGTGAATGAGATGATCATAGTCATGTTTTGTGACCTTGTCAAAGTCTAACTCCACCTCTATTTGAACGAGTGTTGGAAATATTGTCATTGATGTCAAAGGTCTAGTATTATTGGTGATAAAGGCCCCATTGCATTTAATGATGTTTGTAATAGTTATATCTTGGATAATGTGTGTTAATATTTAATTAATATTAACAAATATATTTTTAGTTGCATATAAGACAAAAGAAGGGCCCATGGAGAAGTCAAAGAGGCATGGGGTAAAGACAAAAGATGAATGGGATGCATTTTCCCATGAAGAGTCATCTTGGGGAATTCCAAGAGTCACCAAGTGAAGAAAAAAGAGGAAGGGTGCAATTTCTCATGAAGGGACACTTTGAGGAATACGAAAAATCACCAAGATAAGGACAAAAGAGGAAAGGACACTTTTGCTTATGAAGGGTCACCACATGACTTTTCAAATGCAAGGATACGAAGGGTTATGCAAGTTTGGTGCCATTTTCCATGAGGATTAAAGGGTCACAAAGGGTGAAGGCCAAAGGTCATTTGGAAAGCTATAAATAAAGGATTGAGAAGCCATTTGCAATGTGTGATATAGAGTTTGATTTGAGATAGTAATATCCAGCTTAGAAGAGTAGTGTGAGAGATAAGTATGATTTGTATTTGTTATATCTAGCTTAGAAGAGAAAAGGTGAGAGAGGAAAGAGATATTGTAATGAACTATCATTTGTTGAGATACAAACATTAAGAGATAGTTGCATGTTATACATAAAGGGGTTGGTACTCTTGTGGGTTGGTGCTAATGAATTATTGTTGTGTTGGTGCTCAACAAAGGGGTTGGTGCTCCTGTGGGTTGGTGCTTAGCAAAGGGGTTGTTGCTCCTATGGGTTGGTGATCACAAATTGTTGTTGTGTTGGTGCTCACCAAAGGGCTTGGTGCTCCTATGAGTTGGTGCTCATGAATAGTTGTTGTGTTGGTGCTCAACAAAGGGGTTGGTGTTCCTACAAGTTGGTGCTTGTGAATATTGTGTTTTGAGTTTGTGCTCATTCATATACTTGAGATTTTTCTCCATGTTTTTTCCCACATTAAATCTAGTGTCTCTCTCTATCTTGTGTGGTGTTTATTATTTTAGTTTTATTGAATATCTTGAATGTATGTTAAATTGGAATTTTATTAAGGGAAAGTTTAAAATATATATGATATATTGATTCACACCCAATCTCAGTATATCATGTGCTTAACAATTGGTATCAGAGCAGGTTCCTTTTTTAAAAAGTTTTACAGTTTGAAGGTAGATCGAAAAAGCACAAGATGGCCAAGTAGCTAAAGAAGGAGAATCAAGAGTTGAAATTTGTAGTTGAGGCTCTTAAGGAACAGATGTGTATCTTAGAGTCTAAGTTGGTTATAGAAGTAAAAGAAGATAAGATGTTTATTCAAGATCTTAAGAAATAGCTAAAGGTTACAAATTCAAGTTTGAAATCAAGAGAAGAAGAGTGTAATTAGTTGAAGGTTGAGTTAGGTTATTTAAAGGATAATCATGAGAAGTTAATAATTAAGGTTGAGAAAGATCATGAAATATTAGTCCAAGTTAAGAAGGATGCAAGTTTTAAAGGTGAATTAAAGAATCTAATCAGGCAGCCCAATGCTTTCAAGTTTTTAAATTCTTTTCATGGCCATTGTTTTGTTTGTCATCATGTTGGTCATAGGGCAAGAGACTGTATGAGGAGAAGCAATCATTCAAAGGGATATCTCAGTCACATTTAATAAAAAGGTATGAAAAATGTTGTTTGTTTTTATTGTCATAAGGTTATCCATATTGCTAAATTATGTCCAAATAAAGTAAAGAGATCTTCAAGGTATGTCAAAGGATACAGAGCCCCTAAAAAATATGAGAAGAGTCAAATTCAGGTTTGGAGACCTAAAATAGTAAAAGTTGATCAAGTTGAGTTTAAGAGTGAAAATAAATTACTTGTTATAGTAGATAAAGAATCAGATAGGAAGGACTGTGAAGAATCTTTGGTTACATTTGAGTATGAGCCTTATTAAGATAAAATAATTGCAAGAGTTGAGAAAATGAAAAGCATCATAAATGATGAGGTTAGTAAGTCAAATAAGTTAGACATGCTTAAATGGATTCTAAGAGAAAGACACAAAGAAGAAACAAAGGAGATGTGGGAATCTCCTAAGATTTATTTCTAGGACCCTTTGTGTGGGGTGTCTCTTCTAGGCTTCAAAGAGATACTTATAAGAAAAATTGAAGCATGGTGGATGATATTGGGTCTTGGCTATGTTACATGACAAGAAGGTAAGTTGGTAGATTAGTTTTTATATCATTTGAGGTAATAGATTTTAAAGAAAATTTTTCACCAGTGTTAAGAATGTTTCTTGCATATGCAGTGTTTAAAATTTTAAAAGTGTTTCAAATGGATATGGTCATAAGAAATTATAATGTTAAAAAAGAGATCATAGTTTCAAAAATAAGGAGAAGGAAACTCATGCAGAATCAATCAAGAAGGACCAAAATTTTCAAGGCTCCATTCATCAAAAAGAAGGTTCAGACATGTTCATGGTAGAAGAAACAACTTGAAGAATCTATATTGATAGAAATATCTTTTCATGCAAGAAATGAAGATCAGACATGGTTAATTGATATCGTATATTCAAGGCATATGATAGGAGAAAAGAATAAGTTCATAAATCTAGAGAAGATCAATAGTGGAACAGTGAAATTCAGAGATAAAACCACTACTAGGATAACTAGAAAAGGTACTTTGAGTTTGGATAATGGTAGAAACAAGACTAATAATGTTTTGTATGTAAAAGGTCTTAAGCATAATCTATTTAGTGTAAGTCAAATATGTGATCAGGGATACACATTAAAGTTTTATGCAAAAGGTTTTGAGATTAGAATAAATAATTCAAATGAGTTGATTGTAGATGCTCAAAGGATAGGCAACAAGTTATATGTATTATCAGATATCTTCTCAAAGACACAATCAAAGGACACATTCAAAGATCTACAAGAGGAGTTGGGAGTAATTTCTATTACTTCTTACCATTGAAGTTTAGCATCAGTTGAGGGGGAGCTGAGTGTTAGCTTCAAGTAGGCCCTTTGCCATTGATGTCAAAGGGGGAGAATAATAAGTATAGGTACAGGTGCAAAAATAGGTACAAAGAATAGGTATAGGTTGCTACAATAAGGGGGAGTTAATGTATGTTTTTAGATGACAATATGTACAGGTTTTAGGATGTGGTAGTTTTAGGATTGAGGTTGCCATCAATGACAAAGGGGGAGTTTGTTGGAAATATTGGCATTGATGTTAAAGGTCTAGCATTATTGGTGATAAAGGCCCCATTTCATTTAATGATGTTTGTAAAATTTATATCTTGGCTAATGTGTGTTAATATTTATTTAATATTAATAAATATATTTTTGGTTGCATATAAGACAAAAGAAGGGCCCATGGAGAAGTCAAAGAGTCATGGGGTAAAGACAAAAGAAGAATGTGATGAATTTTCCCATAAAGAGTCATCTTGGGGAATTCCAAGAGTCACCAAGTGAAGACAAAAGATGAAGGGCACAATATCTCATGAAGGGACACTTTGAGGAATATGAAAAGTCACCAAGATAAGGACAAAAGAGGAAAGGATGGCTTTGCTTATGAAGGGTCACCACATGACTTTTCAAATGCAAGGATATGAAGGTTCATGCAATTTTGGTGCCATTTTCCATGAAGATTTAAGGGTCACAAAGGGTGAAAGCCAAAGGTCATTTGGAAAGCTATAAATAAAGGCTTGAGAAGCCATTTGTAATGTGTGATAGAGAGTTTGATTTGAGATAGTAATATCTAGCTTAGAAGAGCCATGTGAGAGATGAGTATGATTTGTATTTGTTATGTCTAGCTTAGAAGAGCAAAGGTGAAAGATGAAAGAGATATTGTAATGAACTATCATTTGTTGAGATAGCAACATTGGGAGATAGTTGTGTGTTATACACAAAGAGGTTGGTGCTCTTGTGGGTTGGTGCTCATGAATTGTTGATGTTTTGGTGCTTAGCAAAGGGGTTGGTTCTCCTATGGGTTTGTGATCATGAATTGTTTCTATGTTGGTGCTCAGCAAAGGGGTTGGTGCTCCTGTGGGTTGGTGCTCATGAATTGTTGTTGTGGTGGTGCTCAACAAAGGGGTTGGTGCTCCTATGATTTGGTGCTCACAAATAGTTGTTGTGTTGGTGCTTAGCAAAGTGGTTGGTGCTCTTTCAATTTGGTGCTTTCAAATATTGTGTTTTGAGTTGGTGCTCATTCATATACTTTAGATTGTTCTCCATGGTTTTTCCCACATTGGGTTTCCATGTTAAATCTGGTGTCTCTCTCTATCTTGTGTGGTGTTTATTATTTTAGTTTTATTACATATCTTGAATGTATGTTAAAGTTAAATTTGATTAAGGTAAATTTTAAAATATGTATGATATATTGATTCACCCCCCTCTTATTATATCCTATGCTTAATAATGAGCTACATTGATCACGTAAAACCATACAAATAAGGGATAGATCAAGTGCAGGGTGACTTAACCTTCAAACCTTGAGGAATATTTTAAAGTTAATGGATCTTGAGAACTCCTATTTTATACTAATAATAATTAAAATATATTATCAACAATATCATCAAGTTGATCTAGAATCAGTCATGAAAGAGGCATATAGTCATATCTTCAAGGACACATAGTTATAAGCCCAAGGAGTGAGAAGAGCTATGATTGAGATTTTCAAGAGAGCTTCAACTTCAAGTGAATAATTTCATGAATTAATTACAATTTCATAGCATATATCCTAGACCTTCTTCTATCATTCACATTTGACATGGTTCGTACAAAATCTAGACTTAGATCATAGTTAGAACTATAAAGATGAAAATGTTTGTTTTTAAAAGGTGGAGACATAAATTCAAGAATATAGTGTTTTAAGATGATGGATATGAAATTTATTTCAAATTAATACCATTTTATTTTAAAAACTTAGATTAGGTCACCTCATGAAATTTTCACCTACGACAGTGTTGGATAACTCTTGAAGCTTGATAATACTAGAGTTAAATGATAAACTATGAAGAAGATGTTGTCATGTTTTTAGGTTTAAATAAGGTTCATGCCCCTAGGTTTGAATATTCACTTGTAATGATGGTGATTTATAAAAAAATATGAGTGTTAAATTAATAACACAGTCATTCACCTCATGAATGTTCACCTACAACCTTCTCAAAAGGATATGCCTACCTCCAAGAATGAAGAGAAAGAGATCAAAATCATCTATGGGAGAATCTAATGATAAATGAAAATTTATAAGTATAATTAATATATGAATATATAAATACTATAAAAAAGGTTTTCCAATCAAGGTACAATCAAGGTAAACCTTAAAATTACCACCTACAACCATACTAGGTGGTCAATTGCATTGATATATTCACATACCCTAGACAGGTGCAATTTGAGATACATGTCAACCAAAAGGAACTTGTAAAGTCACATATGTTTCAAATTAAAATTTTACATCTTAAAACCTTATCAAGATCATGAAAATTTATACCAACTCAATAAAGAATAATACACAGGCCCGTGTATGGATTAAGACTATGTAAGAGGCCTAAGAACACTATTTGAGGAGAAATATGATCAAAAAAGAGATAAGAGGAGGTTTTTAAAATTAATTTATATGTATGTAAGTGACATATTATGGTTAAATTTATATAAAACACTTCCAATTCTCATGAAATCACCTACAACAGTGTTAGTAAGTCACAATGTGGTTTTTTGATGAGATATGGTGTGGCATAGGTTGCATAGGATTAAAAAATGGCCAATGAATGATAAAGGTGATTAAATAAGGTTATAATATATTATAAAAATAATATTTAACATCCTAAAACACAAATACAAGGTTAAAATATGAAAACTCAATCATAGGCATATTGAAAACATAGGCAGTTTAATCTAGTTTTAAGAAAAATGTATCTACATGCCTCTAAAGGTAAGATCTAACTATTAAAATTGGTAGAGATTGTGATAATGAGTGGTTATATGTGTCCATAATCATGTTTAAATAAAAATAAAAGTGTAATCATCTAATTTTTTGTTACAGTCACCTACCTATTTGTTGACAGTCAACATGGAGCTAGGCAGACTTATTAGAGGGATATAGGTATGATAGGTGGTTACAACCTCATGGAAAGGTTTATGAAGCATAAAAAGGTAATTATTTGTATAAAAACACATTTTTATAGTGATCATCTTCATAATTACATGAAAATCATTCCTTGAGGGTTAATACAGTCAAACAAGCCTAAAACCCTTGAGAACCCTGCCATCATATTTTACTCATTTATGGGATTTATTCCATTAGAAGATCATTGGGATAGTGTGGAGGGTCATTAAAAACATTGAAGGAAGTGTTATATTGAAAGGAATGAAACAAAATTATCTTTTTTGGCTCTTAAACATTCCTTTCTACTTGTATAGTCCATGACAACTAGTCGAGGCATAACTTCACCATGTAGACATATTGATACATCTTGTGCATGGGATCTCATTCTTGTCATGGTTGTTTAGGGGTCAATTTACTTCATATCTATGGAATGTATTTTTCCATTAGGATTCCATATGCTATGAACTATTGAGAAGAAGTTGTGGACCCCTAAAACCCTTTAAAATAATGGACTAAAGAAGCTCAAATATACATTTAAATGATGGTTTTGTGCCATAAAATGATCTTTATAGTCTTCTCAACTTCCCTGATCACCTCCATAGCCTATTGGTTGGGACGTGTAGGAATATTAATGTATGGACTAGGATAAATAAGGCTAGTTTGAGCCTGAAATATATATAAGGAAGGGTAATTACACTTTAAATGAGTTATAGAATAAATATGAGGTGCCAAACATCTTAAATAACACTAATATAATCATCTAAAAGGATCCTTTTGGTTTGTTTCCATAGGCAGATACGTCTACAGGTCAAAACCAAGAGCTATGTGCATGTAGATTTAAATTGAATAGCTTGATCAATCCCATACCATGACTCCAAAATACCTCATATAGATTATTCAGGTCTTATAAATTTCATATCAACCTTTCAACTCATCATAAAGTCAAAATATTGGATAAGTATGCATGAAAATATGTTTTTCTATTGGCATCACTAGATAAGGACATCAAGAAGGGGTATCAAGATATAAATTAAGGTTATGAGGAAACCTAAAATCACCATGAAAATAATAATCATGTATTAAGAGAGGTTTATGCCTAATTTTAGCCATAAGAGAAGCATTATCAATGATCATATTGGTCTTAGAACATTAAAGACTACCTAGAAAGCCTATTTTCCACTTTGAGAGGTGACTTCACATGCTCGCCATGGTATGAATATTTTGAATGGGAAGCTAAGGAATTTTTAAGAGTTATAGGGCCTATTAAACTAATTTTTTGTGGCATTTTTTTAGGAATTCAATCCCTAGAATTTATGAATCATCATTGAGAACCTTGATCACTCTAAAACCCTTAAAAACCCCTACTACAAACTTATTTATGAAGAATTAAAGAAGGATGCATCCAAAATAATTGAAAAATAAATAAATACCACCTATATCATCAAGTACACTCTGAGATATTGATGTCCATGATAATTTTTTGTATGAATGGTGTATGGACATGGTAGAAAATAAGATTTTGAGAGGAAAAAGTGTACAAGAAGAGGTAAAAGGTAGTTTAATGAAGTTCCAATCATTGGAGATAAAATATTGAAACTTATTATACTTCCTAAAATCATCATATGATCATAACCATGCTTAAAATTTCACTTGGGAGTTCATTCAAATTATCCAATCTGCAGGATTAAAGGACAAGGTAACCTAGTCACCTAGTTTGACCAAGTTGTAGGAGTTTCTCATAAAAATGACTTATTTAATGATATGGGATATTTTTAAAGATATAAAAATCACTATAATTTTAGGTTATAATGGTTTCATGTAGCTTCATATATATATCAAGTGCAAGAAGTTAGGATACTAGGCCTAATTGGCCTAGTAGACCTACTTGGTTAATCAAGTAAAGTGGAAATATGGCATAGAATGATATTGATGATAGATCATGTAGAGTTAATATGCCAAAAAACTGATCCAATCCATAAAAAACTGATCCTCTAGTGTAAAATCATGCTTAATTGATCTTTATGATGAGTTAACTGGTCTACAACTATCAATCACATGCATAACTCATCTTGAGTATCAATACATGAGTTAACTCACATCAAGTGGAGTTGTCTAACCAATTTATGGTGTATAATGATATAAGAGGAGTTTTAACAAGTCAAATATGTCCAACCACCTTATTTTAAATGTTAAATAGCTTATTTAAGGAGCATGCAAGGCACCAAACATGGAAATATTCTTAGAGCGTTATTTGTAACTAGTAATAACTAAAGTTGTACTTGAGTTAGTGATTGCATAAATTACTCTTCTTTACTATTTTACAGATTGGATTCTCTTATTATATTTTTATATATATTAAAGGCCTTATGGATTATTTTGATATCCCTTAGGTTGGTATACAAAAACTATGTTAGAATTATAACTTACACCTGGAGTTAATAAAAAAAGTTTGTTATAGACTTATTCATGGTTGTAGTGTGTTTATTAATTATTGATTTAAAAATAAGTGTGATATATATCTTATTTTATAAGTCCTCTCCTTAACCTACTACTATTTTTTCATCCTTTATAGGTCAGCTAAGGTATTAAAGAATAGAAAATTGTGTTGAAGAGTGTTAGTATGTATTGTCTTTAAAAACATTCATTCATCTACCTTTAATTTTCAAACCTTATATAAAACCTTCATTTGAAACACTTATGGTTATGATTGTTTTAAGAAAGTATTTTTTACAATATATTCCCTTTTTAATCACAAGTGTGCCCAAGATCAAGGTTTATATAGGATCATTCATCATTTAGTTGTATCACCATGAATAACATAGGTTTTTCCTTTTCAAGTAATCCTTCCAACACTTTTCACCCCAGAATCAAGTAGGTTTTAGTAACTAATCCAAAATTGATATATTCAAATGAGCTATCCTCACATTACATAGGTTTAGTTGAGTTATAGGTATCCCATAGACTATATACGAATATAATGTTAGCTCAATTTTGAAGGAGATCTAAGCAATCTACTTCTGTAGGGTATAACTTGGGTTTCTAATAGTTCTAGCATGCCAGATAGGACTGATTATTCAAAAGATTTGGACCATACATCTAAATATTTAGGTACATTATCAAGATTTAAATGTGTTAGAGGTATATTTTCAAACATTTCATGCTACGAGTGGTTACAAGATCTTCCTTAAAAGGGAAAGAGACTAAATTCACTAAGTTATCTTTTCAATCAGCTAAGAAAAAGAATACTTCTCAGTCTAATCCAAATCCTACACCTCCTATTTCTCTTATTGTTACCCAAAGAGTTATTTTTGTTCAAAAAAATATTATGTAGACAAACATTATTTTAAATATAATACCTTATTTGGTTATTCCCAAAAGACAAGCTTTTGTGCCTTTTAATGGTGGCATCCCCCTGAACATCAATTAATTTGATGACATTCTAGTTGCTAATTTGTTATTTGCCTTCCTTATTGTATAAGAGAAAATCCAATTAACCCTATTGAGCATATTGTAGATATAGTCAATCTTTGTTTAGTGCATAATGTAACTTTGGAAAATGTGGCTATGAGATTATTGGCAACTTCCTTGAAAGGCAAGGCACTCCAATTGTACATAGGTTTGACACCTGCATCCATTAACACCTAGGATGAGTTTTAAGAAATTTTTTGTAATAACTTTGAAGACAAGAGTTATCGTATTTATTTGGTGGCATAACTTACTACAATAAAGATATTACCTCATGAGTTCATGGTGTATTTTAACTATAGGTTTTAGAAAACCTAGAATAGGATCCCTATAGTTATCAAACCCATTCCTAACTATTCATTCTTATATTATATGAAAGATCTCAATTTTGATGTGGTAATAATGATATAATCCATGAGAGGAACTACTTTTCCAAAGGCTTATAAATTATCCATAAGGGCTGATAACTACCTAATACAAGTAGGTAGATTATCTCCTATACCACCTATGACTTTGTTTCCAGAGATTCATCCTCTTGTGCCTACCATTGTTCCATTACCAAATTCAAATAGTCTTCACCAAATAAATGGTAGTCATGTTGACATATTGGGTAAAATAAAATTTTCACTCAAGGCTTAGAATAATAAGTTATTATCTTTAGAAAGGCATCAAGTTCCACCTTACAGTCCTTGCCAAGCTCTTAATCAATCTTATTAGTATAATAGGCCTCCTTATCAACCTAATCAATAAGGTGAAGTGTATAATACCTAATTAAGACCATATAATGCTTACAATCCCAATTTTTCTAGTAGTTAGAGAGCTTTGGTTCCAGCTTAGAACAATTATGCTCAAGAAGGATAATGGATTAATCAATGGGAGAAATCAAGTAACATGATAATGGCTCCAACTTGTGAGGGGAGTTAATAGTCTTTCATGTAACAAATTTCAACTCTTCCTTTCACCGCATAATGATCAACCACCTTCATGGCACAAATAATATTCTCTACCACATGGAGACATTCCTTCTTTCACTCAAGCTAAGGTACCAAATCAATAAGTAGGTAGTATCAAAACACCTTATAAAACTAATTTTGGTAATTTCCAAGAAGGTGAAAATTCTTTTAATCAAACAGTAGAAAATCAAGGTTAGAATATGTCTAACATGGATAAATTAGTTGTAACTCATGTAAGGTCCAAAATAAGGGTAATTAGTGATGGTTTGGGTCCTAAAAATATAGCTCCTCTTCCTTCTCAACCACTTCAAAAGACTAACACTCAATATGCACCTCAAAATTCATCATCAACTCACTAAGTATGAAATGGTAAGGGGTATAATTTGAAAGTTCCTTTCATTCCATAATTCACAAAACATTTAGGTAACACTTCTACTAATAAATTATATCCCAGTATAACCACTTATCCTCTTATCATTATTAATTAGATTAAGAAGGAATTTATCTCTATTTCTATGTGGAACACATTGCTTATTCTAAGGCAAAAGGACCTCCTATAATAAGAGATATCAAAGCTTCATATTTTAGATAAACAAATAGAAAGAGTAAGTGTTCTCATAATTTCTAATCAAGCTCTTAAACCTCAATTTTTAAAGGTGATTAAACCACCTCCCTTCAATCTTTTAGTTGTCATAGGTGATTACCTTGTTCATAATTGTATGATTGAAATTTAAGCTAGTACCTCAATCATGCCTAAATCCATAGATGACAAACTAGGACTTCAGTATGAGCCTCATCAAAAAGGATTTTTGTAATTGGATGGTGTTTAAGATATAATTTTAAATTTTATGACTAAGAAGAAATAAAGGGATAAAAATTACATAAAAGGGTAAAATAGATATGGTAGAAAAACTTGGTATAAATGCAAGCATGAACTAGACAAAGTGGAGAACTCTTCTTTAGTTAGGAGAAGATGACCTACATAAAAAATCACTCAAAGCAATCTTGTTTGTTATAAAATGAGGAAGGGGATTGCCTAACTGGTGTTAGATCCAAGAAAGTGTGAGCTATCTATGGAGGCTATCAATCCACACCCATAAAAAAAGTTAATGTTAAAAGTAGATGAATGAAATCAAGCATACAAGAAAGTAAACAAGATGAATACTTTGATAATGTAAGCTAAAGATATAATAAACTAACAAAAGAGAATCTAATTTAATAAATGAATATTTTTTCTATTTTGGTCTATTATAGTTTGGCCTGGTACAAAAAATGACAAAATTAGGTCAAGTCAATGGTTTGCTAAATGGTAGAAAATGAGGGTTTTGGTCACAAAGGGATAACCTTAGATGGTTAGGGGTAACCATTGGTGATTACCTAATGGGACTAGGAATGATTCGAATATATATGGGAAGATATTTTCAAATCTAGTACAATTAAGGGTAATGATAGGATGAAAAGGTAGAGGGTCCAAAGTAACCTAAATGGGATGGGAAGGGTGTAAGGAGGAGGATCTTGATAGAGATATTGAAGTAGATGGAAAGGAAATAGAAATGAAAGAAATAAAATGCTTACCTAATCCTAAAGATATTTTGGCAACATAATGGTGCTTAAAGCAAAGATAGAAGAAATTTTCTAGAGGTTCAAGTTGGTGGCTACTAGAAAAACTTGTGTGAAAAATATTCAAATGCCTAGAAGACTTGAATATTTGTATGAAGATAGCTTGAATGTAGAATTTGGATATATCTTTTACCCTTGATCTTATTCTCCTCTTGCCCACTTATTTTTATAATCAAAAAGGTGATGGAGTAAGAAGAATAAGGATGATGAATAACAAGGCATTATGATGTGTTAGAGGATGAGATAGAGAAAAGTATTAAATTTTTATTTTAGATTATCTTAAGAATAAATGGTGATGAGTTATTATCTCAGGGACCTAACCTTTGATAGTTAGGGTAACTGTCAATGGTTACCCCTAACCATCAATGGTTAAGGTTCCAAAAATAAGTGGGTTTGAAGAGGGTTAAAGGGTGGATAAAAGGGTGTTAGGTTTTGAAGAGGGTCAAAAGGTGGATAAAGGGTGTTAGCTAGAAAAAGTGAGTTGAGATGGCTAAGTTTAGCTAACTTGGACTTAAGGTGGGTCTGGAAAATTCAAATGAATGGGTTAGATAAAAATAGGTCATTTTGACATTTAAGTGTAAAAGAGACAATCAAGGCACTTTAAAGACTAGAATTGAGTGTGCAGTTTTCTAGTGTCTACATTTTACCCCTTTTATTATACAACTTGTATTTGCAAGCTACAAAAAAAAATATATATCATGTGGTTGAAGGTTATTTTAAGGCTGGTTTTTCCCCAAGTATGGGAGGATTTCCCCCTCAAACCAAGAGAGGATGAGGAAAAAAATGAATTAGGTTAGGGTTTGGTCAATGGTTTATGGTTAGTCACAAAGGTGGGTGACTAAAGGTTGGTTTAAAGTTAGGAATTTGTAACAAAAAAATGTACACAAGATGCAAAAATATATATGATATATAATATCATGCAAGGAGTAAGGATGTAAATGTTGATAAAAATAAGCTCATCATTAAGAATACAGGTGACCAATGGACCATGTGATCATATTATGATGGTTGGGTATACTTGTTAGCCTTCTAAACAAAATGGATTGGTGTTTGTATGGGTATATAAATTCAAAAGTGATCATGTGTGTGGGTATCTAAAATTATAAGTGATCCTATGGAGGACTCCAATGTTTTGGTCATGCACTAAGTGTAAAATTTTGAAATGACCAAAATGGCAAAGTCTATCTATGTGGTCAAAAAGACCAAAGTAAGGTCATTATAAAAAGATACAAAAGGTTTAGGTCAAAATGGTCAATTTCAAGATGGACATGGTATAATGGATTAAGTATAATGTTCAATGATTTATGGTTTGAAAATAAAGGGACAACCAAGTTGACTCTAGATACATTGGGCAAATAAACGTTGCCTACATAGCTTTTTGGACATAGTATCCAACAAAAACTTTAAGACAAATGCAGTTTTGGTTCTAATTGGATGATTATTAAAATATTAAGGATAAATTAGAAGATTAATCTCCAAAAAATCTTGGGTAAGGAAATTCTCTAAATAGGTTGAGGTGGTTTTCAATTAAGTTTCCCTAATTTGGCATACCACATGGTTTGGGTTATGTTGAAGGTAGTGTTGGTTCAGATTGAAGAAAGTGGGTCGATGGAGGGTGGAGATTAATATTGTCTAAGAACTAAGTGATGGAGAAGGAATGTATAATAAAGAGGAATTTTTTGGTTTAGGGGTGAGGTTATGAAAAGGTGAAATGTGGGAGAATTAATGGACGCATGTTTCCCATAGTCAATAATAGAAGGGAAAGAAAATAAGCATGATGCCTTTTCATTGGTAAAGACTGAAAACATCACCAAAGTTATATGGGGCTTAGAAAACATTAGTCTTTTGAATTATTTTCATAGTCATACTTTAGTTGATAAAAATATGTCTTGATCACGTTGTGTCCATTAAGCTTAAAATCCCTTGATTCATAGAGAATGGAAGAAGGATGATAAGTGGTAAGTGAAGGGTAAATTTGTGAGTAGGGAAGATAACACTATGTGAGTAGGTTTACCCCTTCTATATGTGACCTAAGAACCAAATTTAGACAAGTCCATGTCTTATGCTCAGTGTAGACTAATCAATGTGGGAAGTATACTAAAGGGAAAGCTAATTGCAACTTTTTTGGGATGTTTAAAAGTGTTTGTTTGTGATTTTTATTTTTTTTAGAAGTTTGTGAAGCTTATCGATATGGTAAGCTTTAATTAATTTATTTTAATATATATTTGACTTATCCATCCTTCAAAGGAGTGGTCTAAGTTTTTGATATTTGGTAGTCATCCTTCAAGGGAACAATCTATATTTTAAGCAATGTTCAAGAAATGGGGAAACAATCCTTCAAGGGAGTAGTCTATAGAATTCTATAAATTTTTTGACCCAAATGATATATTTTTGTATCTTGCATAGTTTGAGATAGTTTTAGATATGATAAGTCTAATAATGCTTAAAGGCGTAGCTTTATGAGGGAAAATGTTTAGCGCAAGAAGGTAGTGGAGGGTGGAAAGAAATGGGTTTTGAGAGATAAAAGACCATGGGATTTCATCTCATAAAATAATAAAAATCATCCATGATAACCATGAAATGGGTAGAGCTAGGGTACCTATTTTTAGGATTAGGCAACAGCTATGATGGATAATCACATTTTTCTATTTTAAATCAAGTTATCCTCAAAAATAGAGGAAAAAAGGAGTGTGAGGATGGAAAATCTCATGAATCAAGGGATGAGCTTAAGTTAGACAAGAAGTTGAGTTAAATATTTGTTTTAATAGTAGAAAGGACACAAATTTAAAGCATTAAGAAGCTCATGTTCTAGTTTGCCTTTGAGGGAGGGTAAATGATAAGCTCTTGATCAAACTTATGGGTGATGATGTAGGGTCCAAACCAATTAAAGGTAAACTTGCCTCTTTTGCTTTTCTCAATGTTAGTGATATGTTGGTTTTATTTGAGGAAAAGATCTATAATTTTGAATTCTCACTCTCTCGTATTTTTATTATAGTCACACATAATGCACTTTTGGTAGACATGAAGGTGATTAAATGTTCATCACGTATCTCCAGTTGGGTTAAATGTTTTTGATGATAGTCACTTTCAAAAATAATGTCTTACAATGATATGTGAAGAGAAGGAATTTGTACTTCAAGAGGCAAGACTACCTCTACTCCAAAGATAAGGGAGAAAGGGGTAGCACCTATAGAAGTTTGAATGTTGGTGTGATAGGCCCATAAAGTAAAGGGGATATGTAATTGAGAATCCCAACCTAAAGTATTGATGACCTTGGTTAACATTTTGTTCAAAATATTTTTTTAAGCCTTAGCTTGTCCATTTGCTTATGGATGGTAAGGAAAAGAAAAACTAAGATTTATGCCAAAGGTATTGCAAAGACCTTGAACTTAATTATTATTGAAATATTTTCCATTGTCAGTGATGATCTTATGGGGAACACCTAAATGATAGATGGTATGGTAGTTAATGAAGTAAATGATGTTTTCATCTTTGGTGGAAATTAGAGGAATATCCTCTACCCACTTAGTGAATTTTTCAATAGTGGTGATGATAGAGTGGTGATGTTGTGAAGAATGAGGGTTGATTTATCTGATGAGGTTCAATCCCCATTATGAGAAAAGACAAAGGTATTTGGATGTTTTAAGTCTATGTGTGGGTGTATGATGAAAATTAGCATGTTATTGACATTTAACACACTTATTTACATAGTCACAATAGTCTTGATTAAGGGTGGGCCAATAGTAGCCAAGTTGAAGGATATATTTAGTGATAGCTAGGCCACCAAAGTGTCTACCATAGATTCTATCATGGGTTTATTTAATAACATGAGAGGCCTCATGACCATGAATACAATAGAGAAGAAGGACATCAAAACCATGTTTTTAGAGTATTTCTCTTATTATAGTATAATATTATGTGGTTTGGATGAAAGCTCATTTAGCATTCCTAGAGAGGTTAGGAGGAACTACATTGAGATTGAGGTAGTTCAAGGTTTGTTTGTACCAAGTGTCTAAGGTATATTCTTCCACATTAAAAATTTTAGGAAGGTTAGAGTGGATATATAAGGGTTTAATGAAATGGTAAATGGTGACAAAGAATTTTGAAGTGGTAGGTTGAGTTGGGATTTGGGATACAAGGGAAGCCATTATATCTGCAAACTTCTTAGTGGATCAGGGAATAGATTAAATAGATTAATGGTCAAATCATGCTAAGATTACATCAATTAATTGTTTATACTTTTGTAGGACATCATTTTTGCATTGGTAGGAACCATTAACTTGATTGATGACAAGTTGGGAATCATCGAAGATAATAATGGTTTTGACTCCCAAGGCTAAGGTGGCTTTAAGACTTATCACTAGGGCTTCATACTCAACCATGTTATTGGTACACTTATAGTCAAGTTTGAAAGAAAGAGGAATGGGTTTTCTATTAAGGGTAATGAGAAAAAATCTGATACCCCCACCATGTTGGCATTTGGATCCATTGAAGAACAAGGTCATTTTATAGGTGACAATGTTATTGAGGGAAATAAAAGGGTCGATTCTTGGCATGTCCTTATAGGACTAAGAAAATGTAATGCTACAGTGGTGAAGGATGGAAAATATTTTTGCTCCCCAAAATCTAAGGATTTACTAATTTTGAATGTGTGGGGATTATCCAAAGTACATAAGTTAACCTATATGATATATTCATTCATCATGGTTTGCTTATTAGGAAGAAGAGATTTGTGGATAGAATAATTTTATGCACCAAGGTAGGTGAGAATGGAATCATCATCCTATTTTTGAATGGTATGTATGGTAGGAGAATCATGTTTGATCATTTCAAGATGGATGAGAGGAAGGGTTTCAGTTTGGCCATCAATTTGATAAACCAAGGGGCCCAAACTAACAGTGTTGATCAAAAAAAAAGTTAGGAGGAATAACCTCAAAGTCCTTAGACTTGAAAGGGGAATGGGTTGGTGAGGAATGGATTTCATCCTCAATGTTGGCAATGGGTTTTGATGAATCAATGGATTTTTTAGGTGGTTCAAACCCAAGGTCAAAGGAATCCTAAGGATTTTGAGTTTTAATCATGGGTAGCTTATGGGGTCCCTATTCATAAAGGCCAAGACTTAATCCTTTATAGGTACATTTGTGAAGATATAGTTTAGAAAATCCTAGTTTGTCAAGGTATGATAAGTCTATGGTAAATGGTTTGGTAGAAGAGGTAATAGTAGGAGAAACAATTGGATGATCAAGTCCCCCATAGATGAAGTTGTTTTGATGGTTTGGGATCCTAAAAGGAATGATGGTGCCAATGTTGGGGTCATAGTTGGGATCATGGATGAGGCTTCCATACTCTTGAGGAGTGGGGAAAGCATCCAAAGATAAAACATAGTATTCTCCTAATGAGAGAAATTGGAATGTGGGTTCTAAGGGGTCCTCTATGGGAATTTGAGATGAAGGAATGAATGAGCATGTTGAAGCTTCATCATGGGTAGTGGCGGAAGTGTTTTTAGTGGGTGGTGAAGTGAATGATGTAGGAATAAGGACATCATTTGGATGATAGGTCATATTGCATGAAGTGAAGGGATTTGGGTCATTTTTGATGGTAATGACTTGACCCATGTTCTCAAATTTGACACATTAGTGTAAGGTGGAAGGGACACAACTCATGACATGAATCAAAGGGCATCCAAGTAAAATGTTGTATTAGAACTCACCCTCTATAACATAGAAGAGTTTAGGGATAGCACAAGGTCCTAAATGGATGTAAAGGATGACCATGCCTAAATTAGTGGCCATGGTGTCATTAAAATAACAAAGGACCATTATATTTTTAGATGTGATGTTCCTAGGTAGTTGTAGTTGGCCATAAGCATGTGAGGAGATAATATTAATACTAGCTCCTCTATCAACCATTACCCTTTTCATGTAGGTTTGGTTGATGTATGTGGTGACAAAAAAGGGAAGATCAAGATCCTTAGGATGAATAGATGGAATCTTGGAATCTTGAAATGTGACAAGGTTGGAATGGTGAATAACACCAACAAAGATGGCTAAAGGCTAAGGATCATGTGGTTAAACCTTAATGGATTGGAAGGTCTTACTGAGTGATTGGTGATGATGGGATAAGGTGTTAATAAGCTCATAAAGGGACATCTTTACAAAATTTTGGTGAAGTTTCTTAAGCACTATGCATTGTAAGGATTTAGATGAGTTAAAGGAAGGGACACCCAAAATGGATATCTTGTGTTTTGGTGATGGTGTGGGTAAAGGTGAGGGTATGTGAAGTTGGTTGGTAGGCTAAGAGTTGGAAGGGTATGTCCATAGGATTGACACTTTATCTTTTTATTCACCCTTTTGTTGGGCCTTAGATCAATAGATCATGTGGATACTATGGATAAGGGAAGGTGTTGGACTAGGTGGTTACTCTAGTTTTTGTTTAATTATGGATGAGAGTTAGGGAGAGGGTATGTTTTTGAAATATTGAGCTAGGGGTTGAGTTGGTAATTGGATAAGAGGTGATTCATCTAACAACATATCATGCTCATCCATCAAGTTATGGATAAGGGTTTCAAGATCTTTACAACTTTTTGTATCATGTATAGGTGTTCTATGATGGGCATAGATTCATTGGTCATTAAACCAAGATGGTGTAGGATGTGAGTGGTCAAATTTCTTAGAAGGGTAAAATGGTTTGATGGGTGGTAAGTAGATAGAGTAAGTTTGAAATAACCTTTGAAAGATGGCTAAATAGGATTCAATAAAAGGTGTTAAGGGTGCCAAGGTTTTAGTTTTAAGAGGTAGAGTGGGAGTCCCTTTTAGAGGAGGTCTCACCATGGATTTGGAAGATGATTGAATAGTTTTAGTGAATGTTTTAGGTTTGGGTTATGTAGTTGGGGTTAGATTTATGGAGGATTTAGAAGTTGAGGGTGATTGTTTGGTTATAGGTGGGAGAGTAGTGAGGGAAAGTTTGTCCAAAAATTAGGATTATGAGGTTGATGATATGGTAAAATATGTAGGTGAGGAAAAGGGTGAAGGCTAGTGAGATAAGGAATATGGAATAGGGAGAGTTGAGGGATGAGGTCCCAAGATAGAATCTAAAGTGGAAGGAGGTGGTATGGGTCTATTTTGAGGTGGAAACTTGATTGGTTTTATCCTTTTGATGGATTTGGTGGGTGTTTATTTTAGTAGTTTAGGAGGAGTCAAGTACAACTTTAAAGTTTGATGAACAATATTGGGAGTAGGAAGTATCCCCAAGTTTTTTATGGGTTTGGTTTGGGATATGATGATTTTAGTTTGAGGGGTAGATGATGATTTGGTAATTTTGAGTGGAGGAAGGTGGGAAGGTTCTCCTAGAGTCATGGAAGGAAAAGGGTTGGTTAGAGGTATGATGGGTTTATAGGTTGAAGGAAGTGTGGTTAAAGGTTTGGGTTTGTTTTGATAAGATAGACCCAAATAATGCCAAAAAATGGTTCTATCTAGGTTGGGTTGAGAGGTGAATGCCAGATTTTGAACCAATCTAGAAAAAGGTTTGTAGATGGGCTTAGTTTCTTGATCCTTAATTTCAAAGATTAAGCCTTTAAGTGGAGGTAAGGAAATGTTCTTGGGAGAGGGTTGTAATGTTTGGGAGGATGATTCCACCATGGAAGGTGTAGGTGAAGAGGTTTCCTCTTTTGGAGTGGTTTTAAAAGAGAGGTTGGGTTGTTCAATGATATATGTGATAGGTTTAAGTGAGGGGATGGATATGGTTTCTTCCTTTGGTTGAACCTACAAAATAATGGTAGGTGAGTTATCCTGCATGGGTATAAAAACAAGTGGAAAGGTGGTTAAAGAAATGATTTCCTCCTTTGGTTTTTTAAAGGAGGTATGGGTAAGTCCATGGTTTTCTCAAGTGAGGAGGAGTGTGAGGTATCTTCTTCAATTTGGATGTTCAAAGGAAGGGTAGGTGAGTTGGCTACTTCAATGAGTTGGATGGATGAAAATTAGGTTGAGGTAATAGCCTCATCCACAAAAGGTTCAACAATGATTGTATCAACTATATTGACTTCATGTGTGTGAGATTATTTAGGTTGGTTTTCATTATAGTAGGTAGAGGGTGTATGGTTGGGAAATGGTTTATGACAAATATCAAGGGGTTGGCTAGGGGGTGAGTTAATATTTTAAAATATGATTTCCCCCTTGTCAATCATGTTTTTTACAATCATTTTGAATATAATACAGCTACTAACAACATGCCCAATAATGTGATGATATGGACATGAATAATTTTCATTGTACCAACCAAGTATGGGGTGAGTAGTGTCAAATTGTTGAGGATGTTTTATGGGTGGAAGTTGTATGATGTTTGCTTTGAGTTGTTTATCTAAAATTGAAGCATAAGATTCTCTAATAGGAGTATATTATTTTATAGGTCCATGGGTTTGATGTGGGTTGGGTTATTTGAAATAGTAAGAGGAATTAGTTGAGGGGTTGGATTGGTTGATGGTTAGAGGTAAAGCAGTTTTGAAAATAATTGATTTGGTGGATGCCTTAGATTTAGAAAGGTTGGATTGATTGGTGGGTTTTGATATGAGGAAGGATCATTATATTTAAAGGTGGAATTCTTGTTCTGATGTTTTAATTTTCCTTCCTTGATAGATCTAATTTCCAATTTTTGTGCCATGGTAAAGGCCTCATCAAAAGTTTAGAAGGTTTAAACTTGGAGAGTGGGTAAAATGTATTTGGCACAACCTTTAGAAAAGAGATCAATCAGTTTAGCTTGTGGTAATGAGAAAGAGTTGATAAGACCTCTCCATCTAGCAATGAAATTGGAAACTGATTCATCATCAAATTTCTTAATGGATTAAAGGTTAGTTATAGAAACCTTTTTAGATATGTTTGCCAAAAAGTGATCTAAAAATACTTGGATGAGTTGGGTGAAAGAAAAAATGGAATGTTTGGTGAGATAAGTATACCAATCAAGAGTAGGTCCTGTCAAAGACATGGGGAAATCTTGAAGGAAGAGGGCATCATCATGTGCAATTAAATAGCGTGAATGGAAAAATGTCTTCAAATTTTTTTGTGGGTCTTTTTTGCCTTGAAATTTGGAAAATTTATAAAATTCCCATTGAGGAGGATATGATCAAATTTGGGATGGATGGGTGGATAGGTTCATTACATATTTGGTCATAACAGAGAAGGTTATGGGTTCCAAAGCTGGATGATTTGAGATTGGCCATTTTGTCAATCAACATCTTGACCAAGTTGATTTGAGGTTGGGTAGATGGAATATTGTAAGATAGGTTGGGTTGAGGTATGGTAGATGTAACATATTGATAAGGAGGTTGTGACAATTTTTTATATTGGTAAGTGGTTATAAGAGGTTGGGATGGTGCCACATAAGGATTCTTGTGTATATAATATTGAGTTAAAAGGGATACATGACCTTTTAGATTAGGCACATATTGATAATAGGTTAGGGGAATTTGTTGAGAGGTTATTTTAGTTGGAGGTATGGATATATGAGTGGGTTGGGGTTGAATTTGAGTAGTAACTCATGTGTTAATGGGTGGAAGAGTTTTAGGTATAGAAAGTACCAAGTTTTGGATATAGGTATAATTTGGTTGGGTGGTGGTAGAAGTAATGGTGGAAAGAGGGGTAGAAGTTACCCCTAAGGTGGGTGTGGGATAAGTAACAAGAGGTTGGGTTACCTCTACATTAGATGTGTGGGTTGGTGTAGGGGGTGTTTGATTATTGATTATAATATTGGATTGGATTTAGGTGGTGGTAGAATATGGGTTATGGGTAGAATATGAAGCTTGTGTAACCAAGGGTTGGGTATAAGTAACACCCAGTATAAGCTCATGAGGCATGCCTAAAGGAGGATCCATGGGAGGAACTAAATAAATTAGGGTATGATGAGCTAAAGTGTTAAGATAGTGTTGAAGGAAAATGTGGTTATTTTCAAGGAAAGTGGTGAAATTTACATTACCCTCAATAACAATTTGAGGCATGGTAGGTGGGGGAGAATGATGAGGAGAACCCTCAACCTCTGAATTGTATCCCATGGATAATGATGAAAAAGAGGTAGGGGATGTTTGATGGGTTTGATTCCTCAGTTGTTACCTAGTAAAAACCATGTGAGGAATTGGAAAATAATAACAAACCTCTCAACTCAAATAATGATAAATTAAAGAAAAGTTCAAGGCAAACAAGGCACAAAATAAAAGCATAATTAATCCTAGGATTCATTTTAAATCACTTTTGGATTATACCTTAGAGAGTGTGAAATAATTTTGGATTGTGAACCAGGTAATAAAATATAAATCTAAGGATGGTTTTAGGTTTGTTATGGTGCTCATAAATAATATGTACTAGACTAGGTACATGGCCTAGTATTGGGGGCTTGCTCCCTGCACTTCATGAACCCAAAGCTAAGCTGAGCTGCTTAGCCAATATATACCATTTGTCTAGAGTTTATACTCTACCACATAATGGAGTGGGTCCTCCCCTTAGTGATGAAATATAATTAGTATCACCAAAAAGGGTAAGGTGATCTAATGGGTGATGAAATCCCAATGGGCCCTATCTCAAGTATGTTATGTTAGTTTTTTTGTGCGATTGGTTTGTTTGTGTAACATATGTGCACTATGATTAATTCATGATGATTTAATTAACTAGGTGAGCTAAATCAAACAATCAAACCATGAATGCAAAATATTATTTTAGACCCAAAAGGAAATGTTCAAATTTCATTCAATAAGCATACAATAAAGAATAAAGGGAATTAGGCCCCAAAAAAAGAAGAAAAAAGGACCAAGAGGTCCCACCAAGCATGCTAGAATTGGTTAGGGGTAACCATTGGTGGTTACTTGATGGAATTTGGAATGCTCATAATGTAAATGGGAAGAAATTTGTAGATTTGGTACAACTGAGGGTACAGGTCTATTCAAAATCTAGTAATGATAAGATAAAAAGGTAGAGGGTTCAAAGTAAATGAAATGGGATGGGAAGGGTGTAAGGAGAAGGATATTGATAAATATATTCAAGTATATGAAAAGGAAATAGAAATGAAAGAAATCAAATTCTTACTTAATCTTGAAGAAATTTTGGTAGCATAACAGTGCTTGAAAGAAAGCTAAAAGAAATTTGGTAGAGGTTCAGGTTGGTGGTTACTAGAGAAACCTACATGAAGAATATTTGAATGAATAAAAGACTTGAATATCTCGAAGATAACTTGAATGTAGAATTTAGATATGTCTATTCCCCCAATCTTCTTCTCCTCTTGCTCACTTATTTTTATAAGAAAAAAGGTGATGGAGTAAGAAGGATAAAGAAGATGAGTAACGAGGAGTTGTGATATGTTAGAGGATAAGGTGGAGAAAATTATTAAATTTTTGTTATTAATTTCCTTGAAAATAGTTGGTGATGAGTTACTAGCTTAGGTATCTAGCCTTCAATGATTATGGTAACCATTAATGGTTACTCTTATCTATCGGTAGTTGATGTGCCAAGTAGAAGTGGGTTTTAAGAGGGTCAAAGGGTGGATCAAATGGTGTTAGGGTTTAAAGAGGGTCAAAGGGTTGATAAATGGTGTTATCTAGAAAAAAATGAGTTGAGTTAGCTAAGTTTAGCTAACTTGGACTTAAGGTGGGTCAGGATAATTCATATGAATGGGTTAGATAAAAATAGGTCATTTTGACGTTTAAGTGTAAAAGAGACAATCAAGGCACTTTGATGACTAAAATTGAGTGTGTAGTTTTATAATGTCTATATATGGGTCTCCTACTAAGACATAGGTTTTTTAATGAATATTAAGGTCATAATTTTTACTTTTCCTAATTTCCCTATCTCTTAAGATGTGGTTTTAGTTGATCTTCCTCCCTACTTTGCCTTATGCTTGTATAGATATTTCACTACCAAAATAGGGGGATATATTTATTTTAATTGGTCGTACATGGTTTTCATAACTAGGTTTAGAAAAAATGTCATTATAAGGTTTGAACCTATATCCATATTCCAATTATTACCTTATATGCATAACTTGTCAAATGTGAATTGCACTATCTTAAAAGAAGATGAACATTTCAATGATCAATAACCTTCTAAATCACTTGAAGGAATACCATATTTTCTCCTTTCTGAGTGGATAGATGATAATCATGTCCATGATCCTTATAAAATCATTAAAGAATCATGTTTAGGTGTCTATTATATGCATGAAGAAGGTGACATAATGCCTAGTCTCACTAGCACAATACAGGATCAAAAATGAGTGTGGAATTTGTTCTTTGATGGATCTAGATCAAATAATGGGAGTGGGGTAGGTGTTATGCTCATTTCTCAAATAAATAAAAGGTATTTTTATTTTTTAATATTTCAATTTAGTTGTATCTCTAATACTATAAAATATGAGGCTATTAGTCATGGTCTAAGTGTAGCCAAGTAGGAGGTCTGAGTGTGGCTAAAAATCCACTTCTAAAGGCCTATAAACATAGGGTTAAGGACCTTATGGAATACTTCTAGGAATTTTATACTTTTTCCATTCCTAGAAGATCCAATGAACATGTAAACAAGTTACCATTTGAGCAAAATATTATATTATTGATGAGCTCAAAGACAATAATGAGTAGTCCCAAATAAATGCTATATATAGGCCCTAATTTAATAATAATGAAGTAATTTGGAAAGTATTTGATAGTGACAAATAGATTGCCTTTTTCTTATAATAAGAGAAAAAAAATTGGCCAAAGAATCATGATAAGTTACAATGCCAATATGAGGACCATATTATCCAATTAGGATAAAATAATTTACCTAAGGGTTTGGTAACTTTGGAGAGAATATTTAATTAGGATGATTAGCTGAGAAATGATAAGGTAAGCATCTGTAATAGAAATGAACATTATGAACAAATTTTAATAATTGAAGGTAAGTTATTCAAGTTAGGAAAAGTGAATACTAAGAATGAGAGAGAATCTTTCATAACATTATGAAAAGAGTTTATGGATGTGTTTGCATGGGAATATCATGATTTGAAGGGTTTTGATCCCAAGTTAGCACAACATACTATAGAGCTTGAATAAGATGCCAAAACTATGAGATAGAAATAAAGGCTAATCAACCCTAGGTTAAGATCCTTAAGAGGAAATAACTTATAAATTTTATTGAATCTAGTATAATATTTCCCATAAAACATTTTACATGGCTTGAAAATCTTGTACCTATGAGGAAAAATAATGGGGAGATAAGGTTGTGTGTTGATTTAAAAGATCTCAATAGAGTGTCATTAAGATATCACTACCCTCTTCCTTCCATGGATCAGATTTTGCCAAGAGTTTTAGGTTCACAAAGGTTTCTTCTACTTGATTGATACTTAGAGTATAATCAGATATTAGTGAAGGGGAAAGATCAATACAAAACTACCTTCACAACTAATTGGGGTACCTATGCATATAATAAAATGTCTTTTGGACTCTTCAATGTTGGAGATAATTTCTAAATGGTAATGGATGTAACTTTTCAAGGACTCATAAGTGAAATGGTACTTGTTCACCTTGATGATATCATTATGTCTTATAAATATCCTAAAGATCATTTGACACATTTGAGATTGGTATTTGATAGGTGTAGACAATTTGGGGTATTTTTGAATCCCAAAAAGTATATCTTTGTAGTGCATGAGGGAAGACTTCTTGGACATGTTATATCCAAGGCTAGACTTTCTATTGATAATAAAATAATAAAGGTAATCCTTGCTTTATCTTTTCCTAAACACAATAAGGGATTGTAAATATTCATAGGAAAGATTAGTTTCATTAGGAGGTTCATACATATATTTGTAGAATTGGTAAGGCCACTAGCTCACATGCTTAAGAAACATCAAGAGTTCACATGGATTAAATAAGGTAAGAAAACTTTTGAGGACATAAAAAATTCCATTATCCAAGATCATAATTTGATAAATCCTAATTTTACTAAAGATTTCTTAATATTTACCTTTTCCACATGTAGCATAATTTGTGCCATGCTCATGCAACAAAATAGTGAAGGATTGGAACAACCTATTGATTTTTATAGTCAAGCATTAGAAGGATATGAGGAGGAGTATATATTTTATGAGAAACATGTCCTTGATATTAGAAGAGGCCTGAAAAAATTTAGACATTTGGTCAATAATAATAATATTTTTCAAATGGTAGCTCATCCTAGTGTAAAGGATTTTATCTTTAATAGAGACTTAAGTGAGCTGGTTGGGTGACCAAATTCATAGAATATGACATTGAATTTAATTTTAAAAACATTTTTATAGATAGGGGAATTTTTTATCACCTTGTAGCAGATGTTAAATAAGAAAAAGATTGATTTTGATAGTTTAAGACACTAAACATGCAATTATCTCTCTTCCCAGTTGGACATAAGACATAGTAAGATTCCTCCAAATAGGAGAGTGTCCTATAGGATTATATGGAAAAAATAAGGGACATTTTGGGCTGAAATATATACCTTACATCATGATTAATGGAGTACTCTTCAAAAACGACATTAGAGGTATGTTTTTAAGATGTGTTGAAACTAGTCAAATAGACAAACTATTAGAGAAATTTCATGATGTGACTTTAGGAGGCCACTTTGAAGCCAAGACTATAGCTTTAAAGATCATAAGAGATAGTTATTTTTTGCATAATTTTTTCAAAAACTCACATGCATGGGTTATAATATGTTCCAAGTGTGCAATGTTTATCAGTAAATAGAGACTAGCTACCATGCCTTTGAAACCTATTCAATTTAAGAAGGCCTTCATGCAATGGGTTTTAGACTTCATTGGAATGATTCACACTCCATAAATTGATATAAATGATCATTTTTTTCTAGCCAAATATTAATATACCAAGTGTGTGGAAGTAGTTGCACTCAAGTAAGTAAATGAGAACTTGATTTTAGAGTTTTATGATAGCCTAGTGACTCATTTTAGAGTCCCTTAAATCATCATATCGAATAATTATTTGGATTTCAGTAGTGTAAATATATTTTAATGGGATATTTATCATGGTATTTATCTTAAATCTTCATAAAATTACTATCCTCAAGGTAATGGACTAGTAGTGCCCACTAATAGGAATATGATTAAGATCATCACGAGGACAATGAAAGACAATCATAGAGGATGGCATACCAAGTTGAAGACTAACATGTGGGAAAATATAATCACTCCAAATATGGAAATTGGTCACTCTCCTTACCTTTTTATTTTTGTTATATAATCAAGGCTTCTCATTTTATTGGAACTTCTAGCCTTAGAGATTACACATTAGGTGTAACTTATGGATAATGATGTAATAGAAGTAAGAATGAATGAGTTGAGAGAGTTGGAGGAAACAAAATACAATGATATTAATAATTTATGGTCCAAAAAAGATAAATTCAAGAGATCCTTTGATAAGATAGCTTCATCCAAGACCTTTTAGCAAGGTGATATTATGCTCAAGTGGGATGAATACCATGTTAAACCAGGTAAACATTCAAAATTTGATAGTCCTTAGAATGGTCCATATGTTATTACTAGTTGTAAGGAAATTAATTCTTTCCAATTGTCTAATATGATTGGTGAGTAACTCCTATTCTTATCAATGGGATGTTTCTCAAGTATTTCTATTAGGAGAGTCAATATTTTTATGCATAGTTTTAGTTTCATTCATCTAAGTGCTCCTGCACATGCTTTGTAAGTTGTTTTGCTTCAATTAACAATTGTTATTTCCTATTTATGTCTTTTTTTCTGTGTCAAGTATGAAATTTTTTATAGTATTAGATTGTAATCCAAAGTTTGATATAACAAGGAAATTATAAATGTTTTGACCAGCAAGTTGGTCAACCCTTGTGAGTCACCAAAAATGTTGGTAATTTGGCATGCCAAAGATAAATGCCAACCCTTATAATTGAAAATTTTTCATGGCCATCATATTTTTCTTAAATTTAAAGTTAAGAGAGATTTCTTAGTGTCATGTCAATTGTGTGAAGTGTCATTCTGAAGTTTTGATAGAGAATTCAAGTGGTCTTGTGATCTAAAAGTAATCTAATGAAGATGGTTCAGAGCGTAGTTCATGACTTATCATGAAATTATCTAGCATATTCAGAATATGGAAGGTATTAAATAAACTATAATCTTATAAAGTGTCAATATATATATATATATATATATATATATATATATATATGTCTCATTCAAGTGTTTTAAGAAGGCTAAAGGGTATTCTTCATTATATTTAGTGGTAATTTTCCTTTGTAAAACTATGTGTAGATTGCCTAAAAGGACAAGTTTTGGTATTTAAATTTTAAAAATCAAATCAAAAGGTCGAAAATTCATTCATAATTCCATTTAAAACATTCATATTTATGTCATTACCTTAGTCATAAATTTTGATGCTTTGAAAATATCATTTCATGCAAGTCTAAGTGTAGAAAAAGCCTCTAAGAGCTCCCACATGCCAAATTTGGCCCCATAAAGAAGTCAAAATATTTAATTATTTTTATAACATTATATTTTATTTGTTTTATACCTATTATTACCCTAAATTTGTGGTTAAAGCTTTAGTTGTGGAGAAAATGCAAAGAAAGGCCATTTTCCATGTATTTTCATGCAGGAGTACAAAATTATATGGCCTTTTCCATATATTAGAGCTCAAGAGATTTAATATGGAGTCATGAAAAAGGTTATATAGAATATTCAAGATGAAAATATCACAAATAGGCTCAAAACTAGTTCTCTTCTTCCACCTAGCTCCTTTGCACATCAAGAGAGCCCTTCAGGTTTACAGGTGGTACAACCATGAGAGAGATAATCAAGGTCTAAGATTTTTTGAAGAATATGGGTTCATAGAGATATTCCATCCATGTTAATTTGTTATTATTTTATCTCTCTCTCCTTCATGAACCATCCTTAACAAGCTAGGTCACTCATTATGTCTTCTTCATCTAAGTAGGCAACTAATTTTCTAATATTTATCCTCATCTAGGCATCATGATAGAAAAAAACAAGTGTTTGGAGTTCTTAGGAACATTAAAAACATTCCATTGACATACTCCAAATTATTTCCACATGTTTGAGGGTACATGGATCTCAATAAGATATATAATATAAATCTACAGTCTACAAGCATATAAAGGAAGTTTGTACAATTCATGACAGAGAAAGAACATCAAGATTTGATGTAATATGCAGGAATTTCATTAATGTCATATGTACTTCATTTAAGTGATACAAATGTTTTTCAAGGTTTATTCCCCCTTAAAAACCATAAATCATTCTCAAACTACCTCTTAGTCACAATTTAGCATATGTTAAGGTCTTTTTAGAATATGTTGAGGTATTTTTAGCATATCCATGTAAAATTACATCTTACCAACTATCTATTCACCTACATATCATGGATTCACTATTTTTTTAGCATATGTTTAGGTTTTTGATGAATCCTAGGTTTCCATTTCTAGTAGTATAAGCTTATCTAAGACCTCCAAAATGGTATAGTTGGTTGAGTCATATGCCTATGCATCACTCATAGTCTTCATGAATTTAAAGGTATTGGATTCATGTTATTTCCACTCTCCATCATGATTCATCCTTTTCCATAGTTTGTTCACTGCTAAACATCACTATTGTAGGCTATCATTCCATCTCCATTCTCATATCCATGTCACTTTCCATCTTACCAACTATCTATCCACCTACATATCATGGATTCACTATCAAAAGGAGTCAAGTGTGTTTTAAAATCATCATGGTATTGAGGATATGGCTGTTCTACCTTACTAAAATTTGATAAATAGTCAAGAATCTCCACCTACAACCAATGAAAGGTTTCCATAGTCAAGAGTTTTCATGAAAGTGCAAAGGAAGGAAAGACTAGAAGATATCTCATTCAAGGTATTTGTTCATTCCTCTCTCATAAACTTAATTAGAGTGAAGGAGAGGCTAATATTCATGTTTTATGACCTTATCAAGGTCTAACTCCACCTCTATCTATATAATTTGCATTGATCACCTACAACCATACAAAGAAGGGATAGACCAAGTGCAAGGTGACTTAACATTCAAACCTTGAGGAAGATTTTGAAGTGAATGGATCTTTAGAAATCCTATTTGGAATTGGCAATCATTAAAAAATATTATCAACAATATCATCAAGTTGATCTATAATCATTCATGAAAGAGGCCTACAATCATCTCTTTAAGGACACACATTCATAATCCCAAGGAGTGGGCAAAGCTAAGAATGAGACTTTCAAGAGAGTTTGACCTTAAAGTGATGTTTTTAAACTAATGAATCATTATATTAATGATTAAAATTTTCATAACTTACATCCTATACCTTATTTTAGCATTCACATCTAACACATTTCTTACAAAAGCTAGAATTGGATCATAGTCAGACCTATAAAGAAGAAAAGGTTTGTTTTCAAAAGGTGAAGACATGAATTAAAGAAGGTAGTGTTGAAATTTTATGGATATGGAATTTAGCTGAAATTCATACCATTTTATTGATCAAACTAATATTAAGTCACCTAAAAAAAAATTCACCTATAGCTATGTTGGATAGCTCTTAAAGCATGCCAATACCAGAGTCAAATGATAGACTATAAAGAAGATGTTATCATGTTTTTAGGTTCCAATAAGGTTCATGTACCTAGATTTTAAGATTCACTTGGAATGATGGTGAGTTATAAAAAAATATGAGATTAAAATTACATAACAACACAGTCATCCAGCTCATAAATGTTCACCTACAACCTTCTCAAAAGGATAGGTGTACCTCCAAGCATGAAGAGAAAGAGAACATAATAGTTTATGGGAGAATATGATGATCAATGAATATTCATAAGGATAATGAATATAATAATAAATAAATACTATGAAAAAGGCTTTCCAAGTAAGTTATAGTCAAGGTCCACCTTAGAATGACTAACTATAGCCATACTAGGTGGTATATTGCATTTATACATTCACATACCCTAGACAATTTTTTTTGAGATACATGTCAACCAAAAGGATATTTTGAAGTCACCCATGTTTCAAATAAAAAATTTAAATATTAAAACCTTATCAATATCATGAAAATTACTTCCAACTCATCAAATAACAATACACATGCCTATGTATGGATTAAGACTAAGAGGCCTAAGAATACTGTTTCAGGAGCAATATGCTTAAGAAAGAGATAAGAGGAAGTTTTAAAATGAATTTAGATGTATGAAAGTTACATCTTATGGTGAAATGGATATCAAACACTTCTAATTCTTGTGAAATCATCTATAGTAGTGTTAATAATATAGTCATGATGAGGTTTCTTGAAGAGATATGATGTGATATAGGTTTCATAGGACTAAAAAATGACTAATGAAGGATAAAGGTGATTCAAAAATGTTCTCATATATTCTAAAAATCATATTTATCATCCTAAAAATAAAATACAAGGTCAAAGGAGGAAAACTCAATCATAGGCATATTGTAAACATAGGTAGCTTAAGCTAGTCTTAAGAAAAATGCACCTATAGGCCTATAGAGGCAAGATCTTATTATATAAAATGGTGCATAAAGTTATCTTAGTTAGTTCTTGGCATATTTAAATCAGGTGTAGACATGGGATATTCCTTTTGCACTCAAAATTTTAAAATTTGGCTATGCATTCATCAATCCACATAAGGCACAAGCTTTATACGCTCATCCAAAGTGCATTTGAGAAGGAAATGAGGCCCATGTTGGGATAGTTGTGTCATGGTATAAAATATCCTTAATGGGACTTGATAAAATAAAATAAGGCTTTAAGTAGATCCATGGGTGCAATCCTTTCATTGGATAAGCCTAGTGGCCTATAGGCATAAGCCTTTTGGTGGACTAATTCTAGAGTCATATGGGCAAATGCCTTTGTTAAACTAATCCTAGAATCATATCGGATTAAATGGTTAAGGGATTGATTTCACTTTAAGTGCTCATACTAGGCTTGTGCTTCTATCAAGGGTATGAATACTTGGCATAGGATCTATATACTTAGTCTTTAGAGAAGTTATAGTTGACATCATCATTTATCATAGGGGCTCCATTAACCAAAAGCATGCATAAACATTACTTAACATTAATAAAATGAAATTATAACATTACACTCATTTTGCATTTCAATAGCAATAGAAAAGATGCATAAACCAAATTCTTCACATTCTAATACATCCATCTTTGTCATTAACTAAGTTTAACAATAGAATATATAGTTTATGGCACCTAGAACAAAGTAAATGCCTAGCTTAAACTACTTAATGACCTAATAGCTCATAGGTGAGATGGGGTGCTTATAATTGAAGTCATAATGGAATCCATGTTAAGATTAATTATAATGGCTATTGGATGCATACACTTAGATAAAATTCTAATTCCATAGAGCTTAAATGCACTATTTTTGCATCAGCTAGTTTGAGCTCCTTTTATACCTCTTTAGGAGCATCTCTACTGGGTGGAATGTGCACATTGAGTGTTGAGATGGAGCCTTGGTGATTATTACCACTAGCTCCATCACCTTGAAAACTCCATTATATAATTACCATGTATTGCCAATCCTAAAATATACCCTAAGATTAGGAAACTAGTTCATTGCTTACCAGTTAGTGTAAGGTATGTGTTGAAACCTCTAGATAGTGCTAAAATACCTAAATGTCATCATCACATAAGATTATGGCCTCACACTGATATGGATGTCAAGCTAGAATGAATCCTTACTTATTGAAGTAAGGGACCCAACATTACCCCATACAAAAAATATAGTCCATCCTCATACTAGGCTGTCAAGATCTTTGGAATGCATAAATCAAGCACACTCTCCTTATGCTTAGCACTAAAGTCTTCAAAGCCCTTAATGGCAAGATTAATTTATTCAGGGCATTGTTTATTTTTGTGGATACAACACTAAGTATAAGTACATAAGTCTTATCTAGCTCCTTCTAGAAGGCCCATATATTTGTCTTTACATTTTCCACACTTTTATTTAGGATTGCTCCTTACTCATAAGCCTTAGTTTGTAGAGTGAAAAATAGTGCTTCTAAGTTTTACTCTTTCTCTTTGATCTGATTGTTGAGTGCATTGATTCTACCTATGATCTATGATCATTCTCACCTACACACTAAGTACACCTATGTCATTAGCTTCTCCTTCTCATTTTCCTACTTTAGGCACACATCTATGACTGATGCTTGGTTTGAGAGGCTCAAGAATACAACATCGACTACATATTTTCCCTCCTATAGTTTTGTAAAGAGGTGTAGACACTATAAAACCATACATAATGGTTATAGATGTTGAAATACCCCTAAACCACCTCAGGACCCCCTAAGGACCATCCCCCAACCCTTTGACCACAAACCTGAGTCAGGTTAGATAATTGTTTCACTAAATCCTCTTATCAAACTTTACCTTTGACACTCAATTGCCAATGGTCACCCTAGCCATCAACGATTAGGCCTAACCACTGATGATCAAGTTTCCACTATCTAAATAGTCAAACTCTAGTCAACTCCAAATTGATTTTTTATATTTAGCTCATATAATTCATGTGCAAGTCAATACATGTGAAAGCTAAATTTGAATTTGTTGTTTAAACTCTTGTTAACATATTATTTCACCTATTTTTCCTTATTTTAAAAATAAAGGAGGAGAGGGTGAAAGGGGAGATCTAGAATCAAGTGATCATCATCAATATTCAGAGTTAGAGCCTTTTGCATCAATGCTCTCTTTTCCAAGTATTCTACTAGTGAACCACTAATTGTGATAGAGGTCTGAAGTACTACCATCCATCAGCCAATAACTAAGTACCATTACTCTATCAAAATTGCTCCAAGATCCACCAATCCCTCAACCCTTATTTAGATAAAAAACCAACAAGCTAAGTATCTATTTTAAATGATTTATTTACTTTTTTTATATTTCATAATCAACCCATCCCAAACCCATCTCTCTAAATTCCATTCTATGACCTCATCAAAAAAACCTTTTCTTGACCAGACCTAACCCATAATAACCACTGATGGTCACCCTAACCACTGATGGTCTATCTAACCACCAATGGTAACCCCAACATCTAATGGTTACCCAAACTACTGATAGTTACCCTAACCATCAACGATCACCCCAACTATCATTGATCATTGTGTTAAAAAATAACAATAAACTATTTTTACCCACCAAACCTCAACCAAATCCAACTCTCAGATCCTCTACCTAACAACATAACCTTTCCTTATTTTTTGAACCATACCCAACCTATTTAATGTTAATATTGACCCACCTATTTCTATAATTAGTCAAATTCACCTACTCATTTATCAATCACTTCTTGTGTTTCATTTCAGTATCTCTTGTGATATATGCAAGTACTTTATCTTCTTTTTTTTAACTTGATTGTTTAAAAGTGTGGATTGATATCCTCCAAGGAAGCTTGTGCTTATTGGATCTAGCTTGCTAAGAAATCCACCCTACTTTCTAACTAATCAAACCATTTATTTGATTGTTATCTTATTTATAGTCATTCTTCCCAAGCTAAAGAGGACTGTCTAAAACTGTCTAGATCAACATGTGCATAATATACTATGTTATACTAGTCATACCCTTCTTGAGTTTCTTTTCTCTTCCTTCTAAATAACATAAGCCAAATTTATTTGAAACATTGTATCACACCTGGTGGGAACCTTGAGTCTTTTCTTGGGTTTATAGTCACATCTAGGTACTTCTTATTTTCTGCTCTTACAACAAAATCAAATTTTCATTTTGGGCTTAAAATTAACTACATACATTAGTTGCTTGCAAATTTAGCTCTCATAGTCTAACTTAAAGAAAATTATTTCAATCATAGATTCAATATTATCATACACACAATACCAAACCACTCACACTTAATCAAGCATCAAACATTGACATAAGGCTCAACTAGGATTTCATTACCTAGTGGTCACCTTTCTCGGCTATCCTACTTGGATTTCATCAACAAGGGAAGAACCAACTTAGCTCTCTAGTTGAGTATAGTCTATAGAAATTAGTATATCTTGGCTAAGAACTTGACACCCTTATCTCTAAAATGTGTGAAGTGAGGGGGTAGGCACCAATATCAAGCCATATATTGATTTCCAATATAGATCCCGTTGAGAGCCTAAACACAACCTGAAACCAACCATATACTTATTTTCTATTACCCACTCTACAAGCCTATTTGAGTCACAATTATTAAATCTTAAAGCATAAGAAACAAGAGAGACTAAAGAGAACCTTAGGATTTAACATGCTTTAGTGTGTGTTTTGCTTCCTTGACTTTTCTTGTCTTCTCTTTGTTTGAGTTATGAGATGCTTGTATCTTCCTTTTTTCATCTACATGGTTTTAACTAGGAAACAAATAAAGAACCAAGAAAATCAAGACCCACTTCCTAATCACCCATCTTCCTCTTCTCCCTCATCCATGGAGTACATATTAGATGTAAAATGTTCTCTTCATCCTTTTTGGAGCCCCACCATCCCTTGGATAGTTACCCAAGGTAATGAAAATTTTACCACCTTTTTGAATAACAACCCCATAGCCCTCCATCATTACCTTAATATCATATCCCACCACACCCCTACTTCAATTCTACCTATAACTAGCTCTATGACATGCCATCCCATGTTATGGGTGACACTTTGGTTTCCATCATCTCTACCTAACCTTTAGTCACCCAATCATCCTCCTCTACCAATAACCCTACCGACACCACCATCCAAAATCAACCCACACAACCAAGCAACACCCAAATGACTTCTTCACCAAATAATAACCCTCATACTATAGGATCAATCCAACCTTTGGGTTCCAATACTTCCCTTACTATAGGAGTACCCTTCGCTAGTGCCAGCACTATTCTTCTCATTTCTAGCCTACCAACCTCCACTCTATTTCAAATCTTGGTGGTTCTCATACCTTACACCCTTCTACCAATTAGTATTAGAGTAACCACCTACCCTCTATATACTAACCCACCCATACCTCCTACCTAACCTGCATTAATGTCTCAATAAGCACCCATTACATAAAACCTAAGCTAGGTCCCTAAACCACAAGGGTATATGCCTCTACCTTCCACCCAACCACTTATCTTCATGTATTCATATGTGGCATCACACCAACCACCCATGACCACATACCAATATGTGGTAGCTTCTCAATCCCCCACCAGTTGTCCATATATTGTACTCACCCAGACCCAACATAACCTACCTTACAACTATGAGAGTGCATAACACCAAACCAACCTTGTTTAAATATTAATAGACAAGATTACTACTTTAGAGTCATCCATTTCTAAAACTCATAATATTTTGTCATATGAATATATCTATAATGAACCAATTCACCCATCTGTTCCCATTCAACCATACCTTCCTTAATGGGAACTTCTAAAATTTTCAAAGTTTTAGAGTAAGGAGGATCCTCAACAGCACCTGAGAGGATTTAGGTATTCATGTTATATGATTTTATATGATGATGATCTCCTTATTTGTACCTTCCATGTGTCTTTATCAGGCTTGGCACTAGATTGGTATAGTGATATTACAAAGCACTCCCTCTTTTTTTTTGCCCAACTAGATTAAATTTTCCTATATTACTTTTCCATAAACATTTCTAAGAAAGTTTCCATCATTGATATTTACTCTATTTGGCAATTTGATGATGAATCCATTACTGAATTTGTGGCCCATTAGTGAAGTATAATCAACCAACCCTCCTCTCTACCCCAATCCAAGCTGATTAAACTCTTTGCCTAAGCTTATGAAAAACACATCTCCTCTACCTTATGATTTCAAATATTTAGGGCCTTTGATGAATCTTTCACCATGGCATAAAAACTAAAAAATAGGGCCATTGATGAGGGAATATAAAATTAAGAAACAAGAATTCCACCTTCAAATAAAATGAGGATTCATTCTCCAAACCAAAAAATCAAACCAACACCAATTTAAATAATAAATGAATCATGAATGTGGTTGTCATTAAGACCACCTCTCCACATATTGTCAACCAATCTAACTCCTCTAACTACTCCAATTAGAATACCACAAACCCAAACTATAACACCTAGAATTAATTTACTCTGCTTGGAGAGCCCTATGCTTTAGTATTGGGGAAATTTTTAAAGGCCAATATCATACAACTTCCCTTGATCAAATATCCACACTAATTTTATTCCTCCCATCATATACCTAGTTGGTACAAGGAGAGCAAATTGTGTGACTTCCACTAAATCATTATACATGACATTATTAGGTGTAATACCTTCAATAACATTATCCAAACCCTCATTAACAAGGGGATCTTACATTAGATAACCCCAATACACTCTCAAACCAATCACTTGAAATCTTTAGATAACCATTTCCCAACCACACTCCTTCTACCAACAATTAAAACAAAGCATAATCCTATCATACCCATGAATCCCATATCATCAATATGGTTCTTGGTGAACTCATTTCTAAGGAAAATCATCAACCAAATCATGCCTTCCCCCACTCCACTTATTGATGTAGTGGAGTCACAAACCTCTCCTTTGATATGCACATTAGAAGAGGAAACCCTTCCTACTTTATCATTTTACTTAATCATACAATAATCCACTCTTCCTCTAACAATCACTCCTAAGGAAGAAATCAATTTGACTACAACTCCTACTAAGGAGTCACCTACCAGATATTGAAATCTTTTAATTAAGAAAAGGATGAGGTAATTATTCCTTCCTCTTAAGATGTGAGTCCATACTTCAATTCCACTATTGGGGGATTTAAACCCATTTATAAACCTTTCTCTAGACTGGTTAAAAACTTAGAATTCATATCTAATCCCAGCCTAGACTAGGCCACATTTTAGCAATAGTTTGGGCTCCCATATAAAACTAATCAAGAGTCCTCTTTGTCAAAATAAACTACCATTTTCACTATAAAATCCACTATCACCACAACCCAACCTTGGGACACCTCTACCCATCAAACCATAACACCACCACTAGAACCAAACTTGCCCAAAGTCACCAAATCACCTTCTACCATTCTAACCAAACTCACCAAGAACCTCAACATATTTCCTACCCACAACATTACTCACCCATCAATAAATTTATACCTAAACCCACTAAACCTATCAAACAAAACCCAAGCTAAGATAACAAAGAATGTAAAACCACCCAAGAGCCCAAAAACCAAAACTTTACCCCCATCTCAACTTTGCCCTCTATTTTGGGACCTCAACCCTCTACCTTAATCAAGAATCCAACCATCCCAATAAAAATCTAACCACCACTTTTGGTTACACCATCACTTTTAATTTCATCCACACCTATTTTCACTAAGCCACCTATGGGTATATCTCCTATCCCCCACCTAGCTATAAACAAACCACTTATTTCCCAAACATCTAGCCCAAAACTTCCTAACCCTAATACCTCAACCTCTCTACCTAAATCCAAGCCATCCATAAAGGACACCCATTTACCCAAGTCTTTGACCATAAAAACCATTCCTAAAAGGGCTTCCACCCCTAATACCAAACCTAAGCCCTCCATGACTCTGCCACCAATGTCAAAGTATTACTCCACCATCCTACAAAGTTTATTACAAGAATATTGCTTAACTTTGCCACCTATTAGAATATTTGACCCACACAATCCTAAATCATTTTGGTATATTGACAAATTAGTATGTTGATACCATAATACACTTGGGCATGACACAAAGAAATATAAATCTCTCCAAGTGATAACCCATCAACTATGTCATGAAGATGACTTATTATTAGATGAGACCCATATGAGCCCAACATTGATCCAAGAACCAATAGCCATTGACCAACACCTACATATCACTATAATCTCACCTCATAGTGAAGAGGAACTAAATAAATCACCTAGCCTAACTCCTCTCCCAATCCATACCATCCATGTGGTCATATGATCATAGACTCAATCAAAGGATAAAGGGAAGATAAAGGTGTCCATTTTATGGACATATCCCTCTTCCTCCACCCAACCACCTAGTCAACACCAAGAACCTTTACCTTCAACCAAACCTAAAGTGTCCATCTGGGACCCTCTCACTCCAATCTATTTGAATCAATCTAATTAGTAGTTCCAAAACTTCTTCACTAAATGTTGATAAAGATGAGTTTGTATGAACTAATCAATACCTCACCCCACCACCACCAAGCAATGTTAGAAGCATTTAAATCTATAGAGGTGAGGATATAATACCCTCAACCTTTAGTATCTTTTATCTAATTTCTTCACATTTCCAACCCTTTTACCTTCAAAGATTTGGAAATACACTCTATCTATCTAGATGATCTAGATCCTCTTATCTTCACTACTACCTATATCAACCAAACCTGCATCAAAAGGATTATGATTGATACAGGAGATAGTATCAAAATTATCTCCTTAAATTCATAAAACCATCTCAAATTACCCAAGAACATCATGTCAAAAACCTTTATGATGCTCTGATCATTTAATAATACCATGGACACAACTCTAAGAACTATTGTCCTTCATATTCGCTTAGGACCCTACACACTTTTTGAGATATTCTATGTAGTAGGAGATTTATATTAAAAAATCTTATTAGGATGCCCTTATATTCATTCCATGGGTTGTGTGACATCCATTCTACATTGGTGTATCAAATTAGAGCACGAAGGTCAATTTATTACCATACAAACTGACTCGAGCCCTTTCACATCATGCAACATGATCTACTAACCCAATGACATTCTTATTCCTCCATCTAATAAGGCTTATCTATTAAAATATGAGTCTACATATTATTTTGTAGCTAAAACATCCTCCAATTCATATGTTCCTTCTATCTAAATCCCCATAATAGATAATTTGAAATCAACATTCTATCACCTTTCATTGGGCGAGTACCACTTTATTACCCTTGATGCTTTCCCTACTCCCCAAGAGTATGGAAAACTTGATCACTAACCTAATTATGACCCCAATATTGGAACCATTATTCATTTTGGACCCTCAACTTCTCAAACCATTTTTTATGGGGGACTTGATAAACCCCTCGAACACTTCTACCACCTCTTTTTCACCTTCACCATTCACCTCCAGTTTCTCCTACCTAGTTAGACCAGAGTTTTCCAATACATACCTCTATAAGTGTGATTTGAAGGGATTTATCTTACATCAATATGAGCATGATTGCATGAGTTTATTCCAATCATAACTTGAAAACCTCACAAAAAACATAGCCTTAATTTCATGCCAAACTAACCCACCTCCTATTATTGTCATTGATGAGGAAATCATATCCTCACAAACCAATCAACCATTAATAACTAAAGATTCTAATATCATCCCCCCTAAAAAAATTCATTAACATGATCAGCCTTGAACCCCTACATTATCAAAAAGATGGGGTGACTATAACCATCCCTCTGACCCATCTTGAGATGATAGGAGATGACTCTCGAACCATCAATATTATTTAGTGTCAAGATGATGACTCCATTCTCACCTATCTTGGTTCACCAAATTATTCTACCCATAAATCCCTTCCTCTTCATACATAAACCATGCTAAGTGAATCCACCATGGATATCAACTTGGGCACTCCAAATAATCCATGTATTGTCAAAATTAGCCGATCGCTAAATTTTGAAGAGCTTTAGGACCTCCCCTCCTTCCTTCAAGATCATAGCATAACATTTTATTGGTATTAAAATGACATGAAAATAATTTACCCCTCCATCGCTACCCACAACATAGTCACCAATCATGATGCTAAGGCTATTAAGTAGAAACTTTGATGAATGCATCCTCATATAGCCCTCCTCATAAAAGAAAAACTTCAACATCTCTTATCCATCAATTTAATTCAACCTATTGACTACCCCCAATGGGTCTCAAACATTATACCTATCATCAAAACCATAGGGGCATTATGCATTTGTGTAGACTTTAGTGACCTCAACCTTACTTGCCCAAAAGATAACTTTCCTATATGAAGCATTAACCAACTAGTTGATCTTAAAACTGACCATGAGATGTTATCTTTATGGATGGATTATCAGGTTATAATTAGATCCTAATTTCCCATAAATATCAACACAAAACCACCTTTATCACCCCATTGGGGACAATCTACTATAGGGTCATGCCTTTTAGACTAAATAATATGGGTACAACCTACCAACATGTTATGACCTACATCTTCCATGACCTTATTCACAAACTCATAAAAGACTATGTTGATGACCTTCTTGGGAAATACAAATGTCATAATTACCATTTGGCCATCAATAAGATTGTCTTTGAATGATTCATCAACTACCATGTCTACCTTAACCACAATAAGTGTATTTTTAGGGTCTTATCAGGAAAGCTCCTTGGATTCATCGTATCCCTTCATGGAATTGAAGTTAATCTAGATAAAATCAAAGCCATCCTTGACATGCCTCCTCCTACCCACCTTAATAAACTCCATAGCTTGTATGAGAAGCTCTAATGCATTTGTCACTTTATCTCTCAGCTCTCAAATTAGTGCTAACCCTTCCATCACCTTCTAAAGAAATATGTATCTTGTAAGTGGAATAATGACTATCAAAAGGCATTTGATTCACTAAAAAAGTACCTTTTATCTCCACCTATCCTTACCCCTCCCAAGGAAGATCAAGCCTTTTACCTTTATATCTCCTCTACTGACCACTCCTTAGGGACAATGTTCACTCATTAGGATAAACAACACAAAGATAAATCCATCTACTACATCAATCACATGCTTTTAGAATATAAAAATTGGTACACCCATAATGAGAAACTTTTCCTAGCCTTGCTCTTCATAGCTACCAAACTCTACCACTACCTTCTTAACCATAAGAACTATGTCATAACCAATACCAACCCACTATATGCACTCTAAGCCATACCAAAACCAATGTATGGCCACGTAGTTCATACTCTTAGTTGAATTTGACCTTGATTTTCTTCAGTAAAGGTCAATTAAAGGGAAATTCATTATTGACCAATTGGATAATGTAGCATTAGTAGATAATCAACCTCCTCCCCTAGAGCTCCTTGATGAGTCCATTGTAACCCTTTCTTAGGAAGACTTCACCTATCAAGTAACCATGTTCTTTGATGGATCAAAGTTTCAACATGGTGGGGGAGCCAACATTATCCTTATCCCCCTTCATGGTGATCCTTTTCCATTATCCTTTAGGCTAGACTTTGAATGTACCAACAATATTTCTAAGTACAAAGCCCTAGTGATAGGCCTCCAAACTGTGTTGGCCTTGGGACTCAAAATGATTAACATTTTCAATGACTCTCAACTTGTGGTCAATCAAACTAATGGATCTTAACAGTGTAAGAATAATTTTTTGAAATAGTATAAATAATTATTTGACATACTCTTAGCCTCATTTGAAAATTACATCTAAATTACCCTGCATTCTACAAATAAGTTGGTCAATACAATGGCTTCCCTCACCTCCTAGATCCCATCTGTACCCTCTGACTCTAAGCTATCTATCATTATCCATAAAAATACCCAAACCTATTATGTCAAATCAAAATCTTCCACCATCTTTAATATGGATGAGACCTAACTTGACCTTTGGTATTAATAGACTTTGACTATCTTAACCTTACCATTATTCCATCTGGCCTTTCCAAGAATGCTCAAAGAGCACTTATATAGGGTACCTCACATTATATGATACTAGGGGGAATTCTTTATAAACATGGATTTGATGGTGTCATATTCTCCTTCTTGTATAGTCATGAAGCCTCTAATGCTATCACAAAAATACATGATGGGATCTGTGGGGGACACTTTAATGGCCTCACCATTGCTAAATGCATCCTTCATCTTGGTTATTTCTAGCTTAACATTAACTAAGGCTATTGTGATTATGTGAAAAAGTGTGTTAAATGTTAGAAACATGTTAATTTACAACTTACACCTATCCATAGTCTTCATGTATCCATATATTTTTGTCCCTTCTCACTATGGAGTCTAGAACTTATTAGTTAAATTAACCATCATTTTTTATTGTGACATCATTATATCATCATTGTGACCAAATATTTTACTAAATGGGTAGAGGATATTCCTCTTATCTCAAACAAATTTTAAAATATTGTCCACTTTATCAACCATGACATCATTTATCATTCAAGTGTTCCTCACAAAATCATCACTGATAATGATAAATCCTTAAAAAATAAACAAGTCCAAGGTGTTTGTGATGCATTTAGCATCAATTTAAGTTTCTCCTCACCCTATCATTCTCAATAAAATGGATAGGTATAAGCCTCTAACAAAAATCTCAACAATATGCTAACTAAAATAATTAATGCATCTAGTCAAGATTGACACTTACATATCCCCTTCACCTTACGGGCATCTCGTACTAGCAATCAAGCCCTTATGGGTGCTAACCTTTTCTCTCTAGTTTTTGGAGAAGAGGCTATCTTACCTCTCAAAGTCTAAATTCCCACTCTTTACATATCCTTGAAATATCACATCTCTAAGAATGATTATCTTAAAGAATTTTTATCCCAAATTGAGTTACTTGACGAGCATCATTTAGCATCCCTTACTCACCTTTGTGTCTATCAATAGTGAATCAAGCATGATTATAACAAACACCTTAAAGTAAAAGAATTCAATATCAAATACCTCATCTAAAAGGAGAATCAACATACCACCAATATGGAGAAAAGAAAATAGGAAAAAATAAATTTCAATTCACTTGCACCTTATATCATAACACATAAGTATGGATCAGGAGCTTACCAACTATCCTCTCTTGAGGGAAACCCAGAGCTCAATCCCCTTAATGCTTTACATCTATGTCCTTTATTTTGTTAAAAGGGATAAAACTCACCTTTTACCTAACATAAGATCATCCCTTACTTTCAAACCACATTCAAATACTTATTGTAGGGGAAATTAATTAAAATTGAATCATGTGATTAAACATCATAATCATAGCCTAATATTGAACAATGGGTACCACAAATATACCCATGGCATGATTCTCATGGTAATTTCTACCCCTTTCCTAGGATGGATTCCCATGATCATTGTCATGTAAACCTCTTTCACACCTAATCAACCTTCTTATTCTTTTAGTTCAGCCTTCATAAAAGGTAACCCTTTAAGCCTATATAAATAAGTCAATGACAATAAAATCAAACATCAAAAGAAAATCAAAATAACCCACATGGGTCACTCTCTATAATTTATGGACTACTCCCTTAAAGGATAGTTTCTAAAATATATCCAAATTACTTAATATAAGATTGACAAATCCCTTAAAGGATAACTATCAAAAGCCTTAAACAAATCACACAAAACTTAGACCACTCCCTTGAAATATGGCTAAGTGAAGCATTTTTAAAAGCATAGCTCTTTCTTAGAAGCTTTTTGCATCGATAAGCTTCCCAAACCCTCCCAAGTAGCAACAAAATAACAAAGGACCTATTATCAAAATTAGACAAAAGAAAACTAATTTGGAAGCCACAATCAACTTTCATAAGTAGACTTCTCACATCGATTAGTCTACACCTTGTATGACATGGACTTATTTATACTAGCTCTTTGGTAACCTCCAGAAGGGGAAAGTTAGTCTTCTAAGAAGGTTCCATTTTCATCTCCCCCCCCCCTTCATACACTATAAACAAGGGATTTTTGAGCTTACTTGACATTATGTGATCAAGACACTTTTTTAACCAACTAATGAATGCTAATGAAAAGCATTTAAATGTATTATTTTACTTAAGATAAACTAACTTTAGTTGTTTTAGTCCTTGCCAAAGAAAAATCACCATTCCTTCAATTATCCTCTCATACTGGTTGATATATTCACTTAGATGTTTGTCTCTCAATTACCTTCTCTTTCTCACATCTAGTTTTTTTATTTAACTTACTTTATGTGATTCAATTTTAGAAAAAATACCATAATCATAATCACATCACATAACATCATCATCACAAGCATCATCAGAATAAATAACATCAACATCATATTAACATCATAAACAAAGAGCAATAAACCATTTTCACCACATGTCTAAATCTAAATGGAAAGCATATACTCATCAAATTTTAGCATAAACATCATCATCATATCAATGTCATAAACATGATCATCTCAAACATGAAATTAAATCATCACATTGATACACAACATCATCAAGAACCATAATCATAAATGTCATAAAAATCATCTTAGTCATCAACAACTTCACATTCTCATCATAATCACATGAGATAGCATCAAATCCATAACCAAAAATTATCATAAACATGAATAAAGAGACATATCATCACATGCCTAGCTAGGTGAGTCCACATTCACATCATCATGAGCATAACCATAATCAGTATAACATCATCAATAATCAACATGAACATCATGACCATGAACCATAAGCCATAAAACATCTATGTCTCATAAATATAAATCATCATATATAATAATATACATATCTCTCTAAAAATATACATCTCACTATATCAGCGCATAGGATGGTATCAAAAATCATATAAATAATATGTATAATGTCTCATAAATAAACAAAGAACTTGAGGCACCAATACCTCTTGGTGCACCACTACCCCCTAGAATCTATCATCTTGTACCTCCCTAGACACCTATATATGTAACCCACCAACTTGGTGTCATTGTACCTACACCACCTACAATCCAAGCCCTATACTCACCCTATTAGGGTTAATATGAATAATGCCTAAAGACTATGGCCTCATAGTACTATAGTTCCTCCACAATCACTACATATCTCTACATAGGGATAGTCCCTACTAGTGCCACTACTATTGGTACTCTACCCCTATGTTCCATAGAGAATCTCCTTCTTATGTCACCAAATCTATCATAGATCTAGCCTAATCTCTCTCACCTATGATAGTAGCCAACTAACCCTACACTACTGCTAATGATGCATGTGCTGCTACTAAGGATGTCTATGCCATAGATAATGCCACTCATGCTTAATCCTTATGATTAATCACTGCCTATATATTTTGGGAAACCTCATGTACCTAAACCTACTAACCACATCTATTAGTTATGTCAACATACATTACCTACTTACCACCATCATCACCCCCATAAGTAGCCACCGCATAGAGTGCCTAGTGCCATGCAAGGTAGGCCTATGTAATACCTACATCATCCCTATCTATCTTCATGGGAAACTCCTCATGATTATTAAAAACATGAATTAGTTGTCGATCAGGCAATAGGAACTCTACATCCTCTCACTTATATCTCAAGAATGGACTTAAAATAGCTTGAACTAGGTCAAATTATCACCACACCTTGTTAAGAGGAATGAGCTCTATTTCACCATCCTTCCTAATTTAGATCCATAAATACGTATATAATGATAATGTCTATCTCCTATAGTGTCCCCACTTTGGAAACCTAACATATGGTCTCTAAATCACATCTTTGATGACTAAGGCATTTAGTAAACCTATGAACTAGTCAATATCATGAACCTATCCACCTAGTCCTAAGAGGGAAAAATTAGATCTCCACCACATAAATCCAACTCAAAAACCCATATGAGTATATCCCTCCCTTGTTATCCCCATCGATCTCAGTACTTGGATGTGCTCATAAGCCCAATGATGTAGAATGAAGCTGAAATTGATCCCATACCTCCTATGAGCTTAGAATCCCCATATTTCCTTGTAAATCTAAACCAATATCATAGGTTCCCATTAGAAAACTATGAAACCCAAAATCATCTCCACCAATACCCCTAAAAATAAATAAGGGAACCTCCACTACTTAAATGTAATATGGCATAGCATGAGACCACTATCATCATCATAGTCAACAACTGCCTACCACCTCTAACCCTTTGATATAGTGGCATATAGTTTAAACCTCTTGCATGTTACCTCATAAAGTTAAGATCAACTCTATATAAAATCTCTATGAAATCATTCCACTCTTCCCTCTCAATATGGTAAATCAGCTCACCCCATATGGGTAACTATGTAATATCCTATGGATATCCTCAGGTAATATGGTCATCTCAACTATAGGTATTAAGAAGGTGTCAGTGGTAGGATCCCATCTTTTTATGAGTTCCACTATCATCCCTACATCTTATGGCACATGTTGGTAATGCATCATACCACAAAGTCCCACCTCCTCCATATGGGCCCAATCCTCAGTAGTCATACCCTAATAGATCTCATCAAAAACCCAAAGCACTTTGTCCCTCATATATATCCTCTCCCATGTCTAAAAAATTTGATTAGTAAATATTAGTTCATAGACTAAAGTGTTATCTTCCCTATGAACTCTACCTATTACACCTACATCTTAATTACAACCAATTCAACTTACAAACATTTACCTACTATATATTATTCCTACCACTTATCTACATCACTTATCTTAACCTATCATAATCTACATTTTTACCTCACACACCTAACATTACTCTTTAATTGTCACCTATCAACCTATATCATTTTACCATTACATGAAAAATGACCCTTAACCTTAACCTATTACCCATAACCCTTACCATTAACTATTACTTGACCATCACCCTTATGACATTTACCTAGGGCATCCAACCTCTCTACCTTAACTATTAACTAGAACCTACTACCACTCATATATTTGCCTTGATAGATGACCTTAACATTTAAAGTAAACCACTAGAACTTAACCCTATCACCCATTATCTATCCACCATATAACTTAACAAACACTTAACTTTTAAAAATATTCTCACAAAACAACTTGACTGTCAATGGTCAACTATTCCTATAGTTGATCACCTATGGTCAGACAACCCTCAATAGTCACTTATAAATCATCGATGGTTGATGGTGACCACTAACTATCACTGTGGGTGACTGGCAATAGAAATTCCAAACCCTACCCACCCCAAACACCCACATAATGACCATGATAAAATAAAAAAAAAAATTACCTTTACCTATTGTACCCTACCCTAACTACCCTACCCTTAAAAATTTAGAAATCAACCTTACATTAACCACAAAAAATCCAACAAACCCTAAACCTAGGTTAGCATAAAACCAAACAAAATCACTATCAAATCACTATTCATTTTCTAGAATTGAAAATACTCTATCAATTCACTGAATACTACATACCTCATTCCTTGACCATTGCCAAGGAAGAACCCTAGATAGCACAATCACCTATCGTCATGCTCTCCCTCATCCATGTTGTATCCTAATCACATCAAACCTACAAACACAACCAACCAACTCCACACCCTCACTCAATCACTCTTCCTCAATCACCATCATGTTTTTCTCATAAAATGCTAAACTACCATAGATCAAATCATCATGGGTTCAAATTCATAATGAGTGAAATAGACCCATAGTAATTCTTTTTATCTTCTCCCTTTTAGGCTTGACACCTGACTGTTAATGGTCATGGTGATCACCAATAATTGACCTTGAGGGTCAAAATTGACCATCAACATTCAAGACTATTAATATCTCACTTTTAACATATACCCACACGAAGTACCCACTATAGGAGATTGCCTTATCTGATAAACACAATCAACCACATCACCTTGCCACTGGCCATTTTGGCCCAACTAGCACATGTTTTGAGATAACCTTACCTTGGTCCTTTTAACTTCAACTAAATTTCCACATTGAAAATTTTGACTTTATACTACCTTACACACACCTAACCAATTTATGTTTTCATGGGAGCACTTCCTACCTTAGATACCCATGTCAACATTGACTTTGTCTAGGAGACTTGAGTTTTATGAGTGTAGCCAAACCATCACATTTAGTCACGTGGTCTACTTGTCACTCATCCTTATAGTACCAACCATATTTTTACCAACCATGGTAACTTAGTTAATGTATGATCTTGGCTATCACAATTTGTGTACATGTTTGCATTTTAGTTCCCAACCTACCTGCCACCAACTTCATCATCAACTTAACCACTTATCAAACTTGTACCTAATTCTATTTCACCTCATCAATTCCTATTTTGAGGTGGAACACTTCCTCTTATGCTCATGGTAACCAAACCTTTGACTTGCACTCCATTTTTGTTTTTTTGCTTGTTGATACAAACTACATAATAAAAAGGGGTAAAATGTATACACTATAAAACTTCAAATAATAGTTCTAGATGTCTAAATACCCAAAAATCACCTTGGGACCCCTTGAAGACCATACACCAACCCTTTGACTACAAACTTGAGTTAGGTTAGTTGATTAGCTAACTCACTAAAGCCTTTTACCAATCTTTGCCTTTGACACTCAACCATCGATGATCACCCTAACCATTAATGATAAGGCCTGGCCATTGATGGTTAAGTTTTCACCACTTGAACAATCAAACCCTATTCAACTCTAGCTTGATTTTTTATATTTATCTCATCTAATTTATGTACAAGCCAATGCATATGAAAGCTAAATTTGAACTGATTATTGAACCTCTTGTTAACATATTATTGCACCTCTCCTTCCTTCCTATAAAAAGAGAGGAGGAGAGGGTGAAATGGAATATACAAAATCAAGTGATCATCATCGATTCTAGATCCAAAGCCTCTTGCATCAAGATTCTTTTTTACAAGTATTCTCTCAGTGAACCAACAAGTGTGATTGAGGTATGAAGTGTTGTCATCCATCAGCCAATAGCCAAGTACCATTACTCTATCAAAAATACTCTAGGTTCCACCAATCCCTCAACCCTTCTTCAAATGAACAAATAAAAAGCTAAGTATCTATTTTCAATAACCTAATTACCTTTTTCTATTTTATAATAAACCCTGCCCAAACTCATCTCTCAAAATTCCATTTTATGACCTCATCAAAAAACCCTTTGCTTAACCAGACCAAACCCATAGTAGCCACCAATGGTCACCCTGATCATTGATGGTTTGTCCAATCATCTATGGTTACCCCAACCATCAATGGTTACCCTAAATACTGATGGTAACCCCAACCATTAATAGTCACTATGTGATAAAATAGTAATAAATTATTTTCACCCATTAGACCTCAACCAAATCGTACTCTTAGATCCTTTGATTAACCATAGAACCATTACCTATTTTATGAACCATACCTAACCTATTTATCATTAATATTGATCCACTTATTGCTATAATTAGTTAAATTCACATACTCATTTATAAAACATTTGTTATATCTTGTTTTAGTATCTCTTGTGATATATGCATGTACTTTATCTTTCTTTTTTAGAACTTAATCATTTAAAATTATGGATTGATATCCTCTATGGAATCTCATGATTCTTAGATCTATATTGGTAATAAATCCACCCAAATATCTAACTAATCAAACATTTCTTTGAGTGTTATCTTATATGAAGTCATTCCTCCCAAGCTAAAGAGGAGTATCTACAACTATCTAGATCAACATGCACACAGTATACCAGGTTCTACTAACCATACCCTTCTCAAGTTTCTTTTCTCTTACTTTTGAAGAATGTAAGAATATTTTCTATAAAATAGGAGGTGTTCTACCTCTTTGAGCTTACTAGCTAGCTCTTTATATGGCATGATGCATGGATCTTCTTCTTCTTGTACCAACTCAAGTTTTATCCTTGGCAACATATGATCCAATAAAACATAGATTTTGTTGACCTATAAGAGGTTTGAAGTATCAATTCCAACCAAGAGGGATGGTTTGACCTTATCTATGTGCTCACAAATCTACTAAATCTTAAATTTGGTGGCCTATGCTTCATTTTCAACTTCTTTGTGGAGCTTTTTCTATTATCTTGCCCTGCCATCATTGATGATATTTATATGTGAAACTTTAGTGTCCATTATAATTAGTGAATTCCCATATCATATTAGGTTAATGGTGTGAGGTTTTATGAGGAGGGAGTCTTTCCCCTCCTCAGGCTCTTCTAGGCTTAAATTAGCCACTCTAAATACCTCAAAATAAGGCTCATCCATATAATGATCAAATGTAAATGCAAGTTTTTTGTGCATCCTAATTATGGTGGCTTGGGGAGCATGATATCATACAATGAAATATCATTTTCCTACATCCCTTATGCACCTTCTCCCTTATGCTCAGCTCTATGTCATCCTTCTTGATGATGGCCATCTTTGTTTGTTCTCTTTCCTTTTCACTAGCACCACCATTCTTCAATGTTTTCCTTAGAGGACTCGTATGTTTGTTCTTTAGGGGTTTATTCCTCAAACTTCTCCCCCTTTTCTACTTATTCCTCCTAGGGTTTATCAATACTCACCTCCAGGGTAATCCCGTTAGTTCTAATGTTTCCTTGTTGTTACTTGGGTTCTTATATTGTCTCTATTTTTTCTAAGGTGTAATTATCACCTTCTTTTTTTATAGACACCCCTTCACTACTCGGATGTGCTTTTTTTGTAGTTTCTTCTACCTTTTGGGTGGGGGAACTAGGTTATTTATTAACTATTTCAATGGCTAGTCCTACACTTGTGGGAACCTTCTTGGCCTTTTTCTCTTCCTTGGCCTCTTTTTTTCATTTGGTAAGTCGTTGCTTGTCTTCAAGTGCCAACACCTTCTCGATGTCTTCCTCACTCAAGCCCATTTTATTACACACCCCTATCTTCTCTTCTATCTATGGAAGTGGTGTGGAGGGATATTTATTATATGAGGATCTCATCGGTTACTCTACTTATTAAAGTGCATTAGTTGTGATACTTTAAAGGGCCTTATGTATATCCTCGGTGCTTAGCTTCACTTCCTCTTATATCTACTAGATGTATGTCCCTATTCTTTCCAATTTGAATCTCTTCCACTTTGGACATGAGGGTCACCTCTTTCTCCATCTCTACCAGAGTTATATTAGGGAACACAATTGGTCCCTTAGTCTTATTCCTCTTTTTCTTCTTGTTGGAAGAAGCACTCTCTGCCGTGAAGATTATGCACCTCTTAGGAACTAGAGGTGTAATTTATATTTTGGAGACAATTTTTATCTTAATTAACTCTATGATATCTTCAAGTTTCTCCCCCCACTTCTTCTAGAGGGTCTTCTCCTGCATCTTTAGTATAGACTTTCATTCATTACTAATCACCCTTTCCTACATTATCACCCTTCTTGCACATCTTAATTTCATAATAGAGGTTAAATATGTGCCCATTTATTATCTCCATCTAAAGGGGATGAAGGTATATTCTATCAAAATCATCCTCCTCATAATTGGTGGCCTTAACTCTAGGGTGCATAAATTGGCACCTCAATCTACTCCTATCTTGATCCATGGTCTTAACTAGGATCTAAAACTATTATGCATTTAGAATCCTCCTTAGCACTACCATGAAATACTTGGCAAAAAATTCATAAGGCAACTTAATTTATATGAATAGGTTCCCATCCATGAGATCAAGGCACACTACATATAAATTTTGCATTATGACAAAGGTTTTCATTCATACCAAGTGTTGGGTGAGCTCCTAAAAGATGCACTATTCAATCCCAAAGGATTCAATGTACCTGACACACCACCCTTGTACCCTTATTTTATAATTTTATAAGAAGATACATTGGTAGATGAAGTTTTGATACTTCATCATAGGGGAATCATGGTGGGGTATGATCACCAATATGTTGTAATTGTCACCATCTAGCACATCTATCTCCTTCATCATAATTAAGATCAACATATACCGCTACTTGAAGCTTTGATGAACCTAGTGGCACTCTTATGCACTCTTAACAATCTCCTTAGTAATGAACTTGGAGATGTTGAATTTCACCCCTTACACTATGTGGTGGATAATGTACATGTCTTACTAATTTTAGATCATTGACCACTAAGGCAGAGTTTTAAACTAACCAAGTGTAGTGTTGCCCTCATATAGGGGTTCTAGATATCTTTGATTGGAAATGTAAACCCTAACTTGTAGTATACTAAGAGCTTCATAACCCTATAAACCTCCACTTTGTCCTCCATCATTTGGTGGATGTCTATCCCTATTCTTTGAATCATCATTATCCTATTGATAAGGCATGATGATATCCTTATGCACCATCCTACGAAGTATAACCTATCATATATGCATGAGAGTAAGAATTGTACCAATTCCTCTAGCTTGCCAAAGATAAGAAACTCAAATAGCTGGGTTGTGTTGGTGGTCACTAATTTGTCTCAGATGGAGACATAAAAAAATGTGGCACATTCCTTAGTCTTTTTTGTATGTCAACTTTACAATCCTTGTTAAGTTCCTACATGTTACTCCACATCTGATGGTTTTAATATTTAAATTTGCACATGTGTGCAAAATATACCCATTTCACCCCCACCATGACCTCTAGGGTAAATTTATATCTCTATAAGTAAGATTCATACTTACTTCTATCCTATCACCATGAAGCTAATGTCTTTTACTAGTTATGACTCCCGTTTCACAATGGATATTTATTTCATCATCTATGCTTTCTTGGCATCCTTCTATGCCTATGATAGACCTATACTTAATATTTTCTTACTTATTCTAAATTGGTTACTATTAAAGCATGATTGGTTGATATTTTTTAATCCCTTAATGGTGCTTTGTACTTATTCACAGTCATGGGAATCAAGATTATGTCTTTGGATCTTGATCTTTGTGTACTATTAATGGTAGCCTTAGCATTATATATAACTTATAATACTCTATTTCTTTCTCAATTCTTCTTCACTCACCTCCTATTCAATTTAAAGCAAAGTTAAATATTGTTGTGGTTCAACCATTCTCACTTGGGGGGATGTGGGTGCTCTAGTTTTCACTATGGTAGCATTTTTTGGTTTTTGGGTGGCTTCAAATCTATTTGGCTTTATGTTCTAGTTTGAATTCACATAAGGTTTGTAACCTATTACATTCTATCATTCACCCATTTATACCATATTTACAATTACCTCATTAATGGTTGGTGATTAATGGTTTGGTATCATGTGGATTTCTTGAAATCTACTAAACCCACAAAATTCATGAAAATTCACTGCCAAATTCTCATTTATTATAGATCTTAGTGTCTCTACCATCAAAACCTTAAATTTTCTTAAATATTTATTTGATAAAGTGACATTTGATTCAAATGGTCACTTAACACCAACCATTAGGTGGGTGCTAGGTTTCTTGATGATCTTTATCTTCCACTTTGTTCACCTTCATGTGAGATTTACCCTTATTATGGCAACTGGGTTGTAATGCTTCATATGCTCACAATTCAACATCCTTCATTCTATCTGTTCTTTGTGATGTGTTTTCCTACAAGCATGCCTCTTTTTCTTGGTTTATTTCTCTATGCTTCCATGTCTCATACTTTATCCTTCCCTACCCCATAAAAATCCTTACATTGATCCTCTAGTGCTTCATTTTCTCTTCTCAATTTCTTGCACATAATCATATTATGTGCCTCCCTTTATCAACTTGGTATTCATATCTTTCTAAATCTGGCAAACATCATTCACCCATAAACTTAAATGTCTAGCCTCAAGCACTTAGAAATCATCTATGCTGGACTCACTCAACTATATTTATGCATGTAAGTGTGAGAAGAGTTCTTCTACAAGCCTAAAAGTGCCACACTTATAAACCAAAAAAAATGAAATAAACATAAGGAAAGATTTAGCTTGTGACAAATTTTATTATGGTCAACACAGAGCAAATAATTTATCACTAGGAAGTCAGTGTCTAATGGTGCAAGAGTCATTATAGTGACTATAAGGATTCAATATATTTCCATCAAAATTCTTAGGGAGCATTTCACTCGTCACTATATATAGCTTACATGCATCGATCTCTAATATATTATGGATGATATAAGGCCCCATCTATCTAATCTATAATTTGTCTAGGTACTTGAGGTACTTTGATTCATATAGAAAGACTATTATACCTTTAATAAAAACATTACACTTGATGTGCTTATCATTCCATAGCTTCTGAGATGCCTTTTATATTTACTAGCTCCTTCTTGCTTGGGCATGTTTCTCATATAAGCATTCTAAGTCTTTCAAGTATGTGTTTAAATATTATTGGCTATCCAATTGACCAATTTGTGTCATATGTAATGGGGGCACTAGAAATTTCATAGGTAAAATGGCCTCTATGCCAAACACTAGCTAAAATGGTGTAACCTAATTTGGGCACTTGTACATAGTGTGATAGGCCCATAGTATTGTTGATACATAGTCATCCCAATATTTACAACCAACACCACATATATTTGTGAGGCATGTTCCCAATATATTATTTAATGCCTCAGTGGTACCATTTGCTTGGGGATGATAAGGTGTTTATTAGAGTTGTTGCTAGAATCTGGATAATGCAAGTGTAATGGAGACGTGATCACACTAGTTGAAGCAAGTGCACACCACAAGATGCTAAAGCAATTTGAAATTAACATAATTAGAGAAATTACACAAGAAAAATTGGAGAAAACCAAAATCTAATTAACATGAAATGGCCAAAATGAAGAATACATATAGGAGAGCTAGTAAGTAACTCCTTGACAAATGGTGGTCAAAGCACCCCAAGAATAGACTCCTCCACAAAAGGTGGTCAAAGCTCCCCAAGAATAGACTCCTCCAAAAAAGGTGGTGAAAAGGTGTTAAGAATAGAGAAATAATTCCCATACTTGGAATAGCCAGTCAAAGGAGTCACTTATGACATTCTTATGATACTTTATGACACAAATATGACACACAATCTCCACATAAGCTAGCCTATCCCACGAATGTAGGAAAACTCCATGTATGCCAAATATATAATATTCCCTAATTAATAAATGGGGAAAAATAAAAACCTACACTAATACCCCCCCATAAGTGCAGCTTAGGTGGGCAGTGTGGAAATAAAAAATGGGTCCCGACAACTAGGCTTGATGAGGTACCCATGTACAAATGCAATCTCCCATAAGATAGAGAAAAGGAGAAAACCTGTAGGAAAAAACTCCCCCCCCCCAAAAGAGAGACATAAAAGAAAAGAAGAGGCTAGAAGGGCCCCCTGAAGATGATGCTACTACAGATGTAGACCGCACCCAAAGAAGAGCTCGTAGATGAATGAACTTGCTCTTAGTGAAAGGTTTGGTGAAGATGTCTGTAACCTACTCTGAAGACTAGAAAAATATCAAGTTAATGACCTGACTATGAATAATCTCCTAAATGAAATGCATGTGAATCTCTATGTGCTTAGTCCACTAGTGTTGAACCGGATTCCTACAAATCTGAATGGTACTCTGGTTGTCACAATAAATGATGGTGGGCTGCTTGATAAGAATGCCAAACTCAAAAAGAATCCCTTGAAGCCAAAAAGCCTTAGTAGCTGCATTAACAACTCCCCTGTACTCTAACTCTATGGATGATATAGCAATAGCATTTTGCTTCTTGCTAGACCAACTGATATGACCAGAACCTAGAGAGAAATTGTAACCATAAGTGGACTTACAAGTCTATGAATTGCCAGCCCAGTCTGAGTCTGTATATCCAACCAAGTCAACCTCTATGCCAAATCTATAATGAATCCCATATCTATGTGAACCTTGTATGTAATGCAAGATCCTCTTAGCTACTTTCTAATGCAGCTCATGGGGTTCTTGAATGAATCTGGAGACAAGTCCCACTGCATATGATATGTCAGGCTTGGTGTGAGTTAAGTAGATGAGACTACCAACAAGTTGTTGATACCGAGTGGCATCAACCAATGGTGAAGAATAGTCAACCTCAAGCTTGACTCTTGATAGAAAGGGGGTTGGAGATGGCTTGCAATTAGCCATGTGAAATTGAGCCAATAAGTCAAGAGCATACTTAGGCTGTGCAAGAGAAATCCTTGAATCTAACTATGAGATCTCGATGCCAAGGAAGTAGTGCAATAAACCTAAGTCTGTCATGTCAAATCTATCTTAGAGAGATGCCTTCACCACTACAATTTCTGAAGAAGAACTCCCAGTGATTAAAAGGTCATCAACATATAGAACCAAAATCAAGAGTGAATCATCCTACCATAAGAAGAAGACATTGGGATTAGAATGGCACCTAGTGAAACCCGCTACGAGAAGGAAGGAATCCATCTTGGTATACCAAGCATGAGGGGCTTGTTTGAGGCCATAGATAGATTTCCTAAGTTTGCATACTAAGGAAGAATATTGAACAAATCCTGGTAGCTGCTATATGTAGATCTCTTCCTTTAGGTCTCTATGAAGAAAGACACTCTTCACATCCATCTGATGCACATACCAACCATGTGTTTTGGCAATAGCCAAGGTGAGTAAGATAAAAGTCATCTTTGCAACAAGTGTAAAGGTCTCTGAGTAGTCAATGCCTGCTACTTGTGAGAAACCCTTGGTGACCAATCACACCTTGTACTTATCAACTAACCCATCTACTACAAACTTGGTCTAATATATCCACCTACATCGAACCATCTTTCTTCTCTTAGGAAGTGAATTCAAATCCCAAGTGTGATTTTTGATTAAGAATATTCTTCCTCCATAGCACTATCCCACTCAAGTACCCCTGATGCCTCTCAAAAATACTATGGATCTGAAACTAAAGCAAAGAAGGCATGTGGATCTCTCTGAAAATCCCCCCTAGTACGTCTATCATCTACGGGATCTCCTAGCCAAGTGCCAGCACTCTCAAGTGACTGTCTAGCCCAAAGTGGCCCAAAAGTGGGCAAGCTAGGTTTTAACTCCTCATCCTCTAACTGACTAGAGGTGGATGACTCTGCATCACTGTCCTCACTATCTGAACATGAAGAAGAAGATGATGACTCTAGCTCAAGAACCTGTTATGGCTGATCTAAATCTGATGAGGAATCATCATGAAGAAGTAGATCTGATGAGGGAGAAGAAGTGTCAAGTGTTGAGTCTCTAGGACTCTCTTGAAAATGGACACTTCTCTCGATGAAAAACTCATGAGTGATGGGATCTAGAAGGTGATATCCCTTAATACCATCTAGATATCCTACAAAGATGCAAGGCTTAGACTGACGTTCCATAGCTTTGCATTTCTTCTTTAGAATATGGGTCATGGCTAGGGATCTAAAAACTCTAAGGTGCTTAAGGTAGTAGTAGTTAAGGTGGCCGAACCACTCATGTCATAATTTGCTAACTCCATCTAAATGAGTTAGCAATGCTATTGGAGAAGAATCTGATGTAAAATGTGAGAAGGTGTATAACCTAGCTTGGTGATTTGCCCTACCCACTGCCACTATAGTATCACTATGCAACTCCCTGATAGCCACTAAATCTAGTGAAAACTCAAATCTCATGCCCCAACCAATGTGAGTGATTTGGTACACTAATAGGAGATTGGTTGAAAGAGAATGAACACATAGAACATTGTTGAATGTTCCTCTTTCCATTTCAACTGACCCTCTCCCTGTAATAGAAACTGAAGTGTCATCACACAAACTAATTGAAGTCATGCTACAAGGCTCTAAAGATGAAAACTCAACTAGTGAAGAGCCCATGTGGTGAGAAGCACCTGAGTCTATGACCCATGAATATGTAGAAGCTGCAGTTGCTACAAGGGCCTTGCCCTTTTCTTTCTCCTTACTCTTGCCTTTTGCCTTAGTAGAATCTTGGGTTGATGAATTCTGCTTGATGGAATCAGGAACACCTATGTTGTTCTTCTCTAAAAGATGAGTTAAGTGATCTATTTGTTTCTTCATGCATTTGTGTTCATCATACCCTATCTTTTTACAATAGGCACACTTTAACCTTATCCTTCTTCGGTTTAGCATTGGAGGATGAAGACTCAGTATTGTTTTTGGCAAGATTATTGTTTTCTTTCTTCTTCTCCTGATCCTTATTCTTTTTCTTCTTCTCCTTTGTTGAAATCTTATCCTTACCATTTCTAGCTATCAAAGCTTGGGGTTGAGTAGACTTCATTGTGCCCATTTAAATTAGCTTATCTTGCTCCCTAGTCAAGTCGGCAATGAATGAATCCAAAGAAGGCATTTTCCATGTAGTGCCAAGGGCACTTTTTGTGGCATGGAAAGTGGAGACAAAGACTGAATAGCTTGGACCTAACTTTGTGAGAATAGAAAGAATAAGTTGATCATCTTTCTTCTCTATCCCGCATTCTTTCAATTGTAATCTAAGGGCCTTAAACTTAGTGAAGAAGTCCTGTAGGGTGTCAAATTTTCTAGGACTTAGACTTATGAGTTCATTTTCGAGCTCATGACCTCTCATCTCATCAAGCTTCAAAAATAACTTTTATAAGGTGTCCCATACATCATTAGGAGTTTGAGAGGATTATAAATGGAAGAGAACTTTTGGAGACATAGACAAACTCAATAATCCATAGGCTTCATCACTACGGTTGTACAACTTGACCTTTTCAGCTTCAGTGTTGGGTTCTACTTCAGTTCCCATAGTGATCCAATACAACCCTTTACTTCTAATAATGATTGACATTTTGACTTTCCATTCATGATAGTTGAAGGGTGTTAGGGGTTTAAGTTGAAAAGAATCCATTTTTAGCTGAATTTAGGTGAAGTTGAGTTGATTGCAAGTTGTGAATTTATGCAAAAAGGAGAATGAAAGCAAGTTGTGAAAAATAATCACACCCCCCAAAATATTGATCCCCCCCCCCAAATATGCAAGTTCACGCTCAAAAGACATTGGAATCAGCTGAAGATGCATCTTAGAGCAATCAATGCAAGACTAGAGCAAATAGGACATCAGACTCAGCTGAAAATGCGTCTCGGGAGACCCAAATTTTTGGCACTTTATAAACTAGTGTGTTTTTGAAAAATAACAAGTCTACACTATGGAGAATTGCATTACAAGCACTTTTTCAAAAAATGGCACCCAAAATTGAGCTACCATTTGCAAGATATTAAAGTTACAATTTTCCCATAAACTAGTGTTTTTGCAAAAAAGCACTAAAACATTAAAAAATCCCTGTTATGGGGAGAGAAAGTGGCCTTCCAACCACTCGTTAGATTAAACACGGAATGAAGAATCCAAATGAGGTTTGTGTGAGGGGGAATTGGCCTCATACCAACTCAGGCCTCACCCTTCATCTTCAATAAGCGAAGATACAAGTTTTAATTGAAAAACCCCTAAATTACAAAACTGTCTAAAAAATTAAATACTCAGTCAAATTGACTAATTATTGTTTTAACAAGTAAAATTAAACTAAAAATATTAAATCAAAGATAGAATTGAAGATTTGCAAGTGTCCAAGGGGTGCCACATTGGATGCCAAGTAGGAAGGGGCATCCAAAAGCAAACAGTCTAGAATTTTGACTCAGAAAAGACAAAAAACTAAATGTAGACCTGCTGCTTGGTGTCGTATAGTTGAAGGCTTGGCTAGAAGTATTGTTGGACAAAAGAATTCACCAAAAATGAAGTTCAATGCTGGAGCTAGATAGCAAACAAAGCAAGTGGTGTCCAAAAACGGTGCAGTTCTGATTTTTTTTGCAAAAAATAGTAGCTTGGGCACCATACAAATGACTACTTGTTGCTTAGCACCTTGCTAGAGCTGAATTTGGCATGTGGCCACCTGAAGGAGTGCTGAAGCTAGGCCTATAAGCTAATTTTGTTGAAGGACAGAAGCTGTTGACCAGAAGAGCTGACTGTGAGGAATGCTAACTGCTACTCCTCCCTCTACTACTCCACACAACAATGGCATCCAAGAACACAAACAAAACTAGCACCTGAAGATAGTGAAGACACCTCAATGCAAGGATCCAAAGGAAACTAACTAGAAATGATTTTGAAAGATTTTTTTTATTTTAGACCAAATCTAGAATAAAAAATAAAGAGAACTCCACTCCTCTAAATGGTGGTCAAAGCACCCCAAGAATAGACTCCTCGACAAAAGGTGGTCAAAGCACCCCAAGAATAGACTCCTCCAAAAAAGGTGGTGACAAGGTGCTAAGAATAGAGAAATAACTCCCATACCCAGAACAAATGATCAAAGGAGTCACTTATGACATTCTTATGACACAAATATGACACACAATCTCCACATAAGCTAGCCTATCCCACGAATTTAGGAAAACTCCATGTATGCACAAATATATAATATTCCCTAATTAATAAATGGGGAAAAATAAAAACCTAAACTAATAGTGTTGACTTATGGTGTACCACCATATATTTAGTTAGTAGGATCTAAATGGTTTCATTGATGAAATACATACCATGGTTGTTAGTCAAGCTAAGTGGGCATCTATAATGATTGATGATATTCTCCTAAATAAATATTATGGATGTGGTAGCTATATATCTTTATTCAACATTGCCTTGGCCCACTTGGTGAATTAATCTATGGCCACTAGAATGTATCATGTGCTTATTCATCTTGTAGTGGGAGTAATAGGCCCAACAATGTTAATGGCCAATTTTTCAAATGGCACCTGAGCAAGGATGGGGATGAGAGGCATCTCATCTGTGTGGTTTGGTTTTCATATATATTGGTAAATTTCACATGCTTTGGAACATTATTTTGTATCCTGGAATAAGGTTGGCCATAATAAACCAATTTTAGTACCTTGTGCACCATAACATCTCAAGTACAATGGTCTCCAACAATCCCCTCATTTACCTCTTACAAGACTAAGTCTCATTCATGCTCTAAGAAACATCGATGTAGAACTTCATCATGGCTCAAATTGTATATTTCCTCACTAATGAGTTGAAAAGGGGAAGTATGAATTATGAGATTATTCTTTTCCTTAGTCATTATGGTCTAGGAAAATATTTGGAGGTCAAAAATATGGTGATCTCTACCAAGTCTTCTAGGATGTGTTGGACCCTATAACGTTGCATATCAGGTATATCATATTTAATAGGCACTAGTACATCACTAGATTTGACATGAGATAGATGATCTAGATATCATTTTTTTATAGTTTTTACTACAATATATAATTCTAATTATTGAAATAAAATAATCCATCATAAAATGTGCTAGTGGAGAATGGGCTTATTCACCAGGTACTTAATCACCTCATGATCAGTGAAGAAGATGAAGGGGGTAGCCAATAAGTATTGTTGGAAATTTTACATATCAAGGACCATGATAAGTTCCTTGCATTAATTTATGGTGTAGTTATGTTCTACCTTGGTCAATTTTCTACTTGTGAAAGAAATGTGATGGTCTATTTTTCCTTCACCTAGTTGTACCAGAATAATACCGATCACATTATGAGATGCATAAACATGGACATGGAAGGGATTCATCCAGTCAACAAATTGTAATATCATTGCACTTTAAATTTTAAGATTTAATGTCTCAAATGCATATTCTTACATTATTCCCCAAGAGAATGGGACATCCTTTCATAAGATCTCTTATAGTAGTGCCATAATCTTGGCATAGTTCCTTATGAATTTCCTACAGTACCCGTAATGTACAAGAAAGGCACAAATGTATTTATACATTAATGGGGTCTAAATTTGAAGGATGATTGTAATATTTTTTATATTTATGAGTATACCATCTTTGTAGATGATGTGCCCAAGTAAAGTGCCAAATGGTGTTAAAAAGACATATCTCTTGATGTTTAAAGAAATTTTTAATTACCTGCACCTTTCAAACATAAGGCACAAGTTGTCATAATGATCCTTCACTAACCCATACATAGTCCAATCATCTAAGTATACATGGATGAATTTGTGAATAAAGTCCTTTAATTTAGTGATCTCCACTAAAGAGAATATGATTGACACATTCTTCAGTCTAAAGAGCATCATGTTGTATGCAAAAAAAACTCATTCTATCACAAAGGTAGTTTTTGGCTTGTCCTCCTCCTCAATATGGACTTGATGGTATCCTAAGAACCCATCAGTAAAGGTATATATCTCTCAACCTATGATGCCATCCAAGATTTAATCAATGAATAGAGTTGAAAATGGGTTGCTTATGTAGGCAACATTCAATAATCTATAGTCAACATAAATCTAGATACACCCATCCTTATTGATACTAATGATCATTAGGATAAACCATTTGGATTCCTACATAGGGTAGATGATTCTTGAGGCTATCATAGCATAAATATTTATCTTGAACTTGACACAAAGATTGAGGTTCATCTTATAATTCCACTTTTTGGTAGGTCTTGCACCATCAACTAGCTTGATGCTCATCTTCTTGAGGGATGGGTTTCTGCCTTTCATGTCTATATAATTATAAGGGAATAAGTCTTGGGACTCTTTTAAGAGATTAAAAATACATGCCAACTCCATGTTAGATTAATAAGTACCTAAAGTGGCAATCTTTGGTTCCACTTATGAATTAATATCTACCTTGGTAGTTTTTAGTAGCACATGGTAGGGTCCATTTTTTCTTGGTATGAATCCTTGACCTATATATTTACCTTAGTTATTTGTATCTGAAGATGGGTAAGGTTTTCTTCTTCTAGGGTGTTATCCTTAACTTGATGCACCAACTTCCTTTTGCCTACTAGATTCTTCCAATTGCATCCATGTTTCATCATCCTCATCACTAGAGTCAATGTTAAGGGTTTACTCTTCAAATAAAGTTAGGAATGATACCCATTTTCCCTAAACATGTTTTTTAGGTGATCTTCCAATATTGTAGTATCCTCAAACACTGACCCTCAAACTACCTATAGTGGCTCAATCAACTCAAGGTTTTGTGAGGAAAAGGAGAAGGTGTGAATAAACCACTCCTTAAGTGCATCCTAGTTGGCTATCTCATGGAATATCTCATTGAAAATGTACCATGCCTATGCCTAAGTCTTTAAGGTCATATTAAAGGTGTGCATCCATATATTCTTTGGAGCATTTTTTCCATAGATATTCCACATTTATTTTTAGAGGTGCACATGCATTATAGGGTCAAATTTGTTAGAGTAGGTTAAGATGTTCAGGTCCTTGTTGCTCTTTTTGAATATAACACAAATGGATACCTTTAAATCATGATAAGTTGTCAAGATAGGCCTTTATAATGTCTACCAATTAGTGACAATTCTCTTCAATGTCTACACTAGTACACCCATTCTATCCACCTCTTTTGGGATGCATGATTCGAGGTCATGGAAATAGTCTTCCACCAGATTAATCCTTTAATATCTTGGGATCACTAAAATTTTGCCTCTAATAAGGATGAACACTCTCTTTATATTCTTAGTAATGCAAGGAACCCACCTTTTATAAGCATAATAAATCTAGACCCAACTTATCTTTATTGGTTTTGGTGTTTTCATGCACACCAAGTGGTACCTTTAACTAGTAGTCTCATATAATTCTTTAACTCATCAGTCATAAGAAACATCAATGGTATCTAAGGTTGATTATCCATCTTCCCAAGAGAGGACTCCTTGATCATTTAGGTCTATATTCTTGGTGCCTTGCATCATGATGTTCTATATATGGTTGATCTCATCCTCAATGTCCATGCTCTCAACATAGGGGAGTCATTGGTCATTTGAGAAGGGTATAAATACCCTCTATTTTCCATTCTCAAATGTAATGTATCACCTTTTAAAATATATATATATATATATATATATATATATATATATATATATATATATTATTCTCATAACACCATGGCCTTCCTAGAAGTGCTAGGTAGTTATCCTCTTCTTCTATCTTTATCACTTCAAAGTCAACATGGAATTTGGTACCCATGATATCTATAACTACACTTTTCATAATTCTGATAGGCTTTACTATGGTCTTATTATCCATGAAGATTACATGTGGGGAATGCCTCAAGGCTAGCCTACCCATTTTATCCTAAATATTTTTTGTCAAGATATTGACCTCGATGCCTATGTATAAAAAGATCTCATAGATAGACCATCCATAAATAGTGGCATCCATGATAATTTCTTGGTCATAGTCTACATTTTATGTATGTCAAATTTCTTGTGCCCTCTCCATGCATGGTGAAATTACTTCAACTTGATTTTGACTTGCATGATCTAGGAGTAAGTTCTTCAATAGGGGAAACATTCCTTTTGTCAATAAGAGGTCTAGGATCTTAGTTAATTCTTGTATCTCCATTTCCTAGTTATCCTACTTCTTCCTAAAGGTGATAACTTACACTCCTAGTTTTCTCACTAATTGGATCTCCCCTTGAAAGTTTTGAATGACAGTCATAGCCTACTATAATACATCTTTTTGGCATGCTAAGTCTAGGTAAGGCATAACTTTTAGTTTAGACCATGCCATGTGCTTAGTTTGACTCTTATTCTCATATTATAGGCATAAATCAAGTATTAGCAGAACTAGAGACTAAATGGTGAATCCCCTATGAGTCTATGCCTACATTTTGACTATCTCTATGTGGTTTAGTTGTTCTTTGAAGTCCATTTTTCCATTTTTAGTTCATGACTGATCATCCCTATGCCCTTATTTGTGTTAGGCCTACCTTGGATCAACTTATTATATAATTAAAGACATTATTTGACCTTATGGGACCCTCAAAAATACCCACAATTTGGATGTGTAGGTTAGTTATGTTGATAATACTCTATCGAGCCACACTTATAACATGAGCATGGTGGGAACCTTTCACCACCACATCTTTCACTTTTCCCTCTTATGCCTCATTAAATCCCAAATAATATATATATATATTTATTATAGCCTTAATTTCCTTTGTTAGCCTACCCTCCAACTATTATAGTGGCCTATTGTGTGCCTCTTTCCATATTCTCTTACATCTTATCAATCACTCGATAATTAGGTGTGGTGTTAGTGTAAGTGTCACACAACTGATAATAGATGGTTATGATGACTTAGCTAGAACATTGTAACAAAATTAAGTTATGGACATCATTGGACTCTTAATAGACTTCATAGATTAGAATCAAAGTGTGCACATTCCTCTTTAATAAGTTAGTCCTATTATGGCCTTCCTTTTCATAGTCAATGCACCATAGTCCACTTCAAGCATCATGTGATGAGAAAGTGGTAAGATTTTGGATCTAGGAGGCCATAGATGAAATCTATGCCTCTATAAATGGGTTGATCTTGGTATCTATACTTTTTAATGCCTCAATTTTAAGTTCATCTTCAAGTGCTTCATTAGGGTCTATAAAAATCTTCATGGAAAGTGCTCTTTAGAATAGCACTAACAACCCTCAAATGAATCACTATACATGCTGAGAAGCACGAATATCATATGGGAGATTCATCAAGAGAGTCTTGAACCTTGCATCTTACAGGTTCATGTTTTTTGAGAGCCTTTGAGTAATCTCTTTTAGCACGGCAATGTTATGTTGTTCAAACTCTGGAATGTAAAATTCCTTTAAGAATTCATCTTTTAGGGTATCATAATTGACCATGGCCTAGTTAGGGTCAAATTTTTTATATTAGGTATGGGTGTGATCAAGTAAAGTGGTCATAAATTAGGTCACCTTACACTCTAATTGGGGTATGCATCATGCATGTCACTATAATTCACACTTTAGCACATGCTCTATAGTATTTTCCATGTCATGATACTTTGATAAGTGCATGGACATTGAATAGTAGATTTTATATGAGGGGACAATTGGGATCTAAGGTGTTTGTCCCCATATCATCTATTTTGGTGGTGGTCCTCTAATGTGTCCAAACATTGGGTTAGGTGCTGGTCCCATCATTACTACTAGTCCAGTTGATGTTGATGGCATTGTAATACTTACTTGTGGCACCAAACCACCTCTTGTGGGTTATTTACCACTTTGCATTGTTGGCATCAACTAAGTCAATATAGTTTCACTCAAGTTATATTGTGGTGAGCTAGCTCCCAATGGTCTAGAGGTAGTTGCGCTCACCTCCTTGTATGGAATAATTTGTTCATAAAGTTTAAATCCAAGTCTAAAAAATGTCAAAGATATATTTCAACAAATGACATTATTACTTATGTAATTTTATCATGTGGGGGATCCTATATGCAATTTTAAATGCATCATTTCTACAAATTAATCCTTGTTTAGTTAAGATAGATCACACCTACACTTCTAATTAGGGATACACTTATTAAACAAGAGCATGACCAATATGGGGATCCATTAGACCCGATTACGGGATCACTTGTATCACTTTTCAAAACACATCATGCTAGGAAGGGATCCAAATCATAAAGTCTAACCTAATTTCACATCAACCCTAATGAAGTCCTAAGGTTTTAAATGTTCACTCAATTCTAATAACAAGAAATCAAAATCTATTCTAGTTCTCACCAAACCTTGTGGCACAAAGTGGGGGTTATAAAAATTAAAACAAACTAAACTAACCATGTATTATAAAACATATACTCACATCAATGTATACAAAATCTTAAATTCATGGAAAGAAGAATACAAATACATTATCTATCTACTCTTACAAAGGAGAAATAAAGTTAGGAATACTTACCTTTGAAGATGAACCCACTGAGCTTCAATCTCTCCCTTGGCCAAGGTTATTTGTAAGATATTTTTGTGGTATGTAAGGATAACTAAGATAAATCATCTCTAGGATGCATAACCTATCTAAGCATCCAAAATACTTATCCAAAATACAATATTTATATCTCCAAAGAAACTATGGAACCCTAAGATTTATTCCTCAAATAGAATGGTTAATAAGTAGATGTTCACTTACATTTGATAACTAATAATTCTTCTCTTATGAAATGGTGGGAAATGACCTTGTATATATAGGAAAATATTCCTCTAAATCCTTCTAGAAACATCAGTTGTATAAGGTCAACCTAATCGACCCAGTGTGATTTTGGGGATAATTTACTAGGTCTATGTTAGGTCAATCAAAAGGATAACAAACAAATAAAGTAAAGAATACCCCTAAACTATACTAGGTCAACCCAATATAATCGATAGTCAAAAAGGATGTTAAGGTAATAAAATGAGGAATGGAAGAAAAAAAGACTAGAGGAGGTAAGACAGAAGAATAATCTTAGGGTAATGGTTTTAGGAGACAAGTACGTAGATGGAAAGTGGAAACAAGGACAATAATATTATGAAACATTGATGGTCTACCCACCCATTTCCTGGTGCACCCCTTAAGGTATGAACTTAGAGAGATTGAGACTTGAAAAATTCTTACAAGATTTAAAGTGTTAGTAATCAATAAAGGTATTAAAATATTATGTTTATATATATATATGGCCCACTCAAAGCTCATCATGTGTCACATAAGTGAAACACAAGATGGTGCTTAGAGATAAAACATGATAACACAAAATGTTGATGTTAATTAAAGTGTAGTAAGCAATAAATAAAATAAATTAAAAAACACATACGTTTAACTTACCCTAGTGTCATAGATAAAGAAGTAGATTGTAAGAGATGTGAAGGTGTCTAATGTAGAGAATATTAGATGAACATGTAGAATTTAGTGCAAAAAAAAACCAAAAATCAAAATTTTAAAAAAATAGGCATACGATAGTGGAAAATAGTCTGTATGTCATCATGAATCTAATGCATTTTATGGTTTTGAAAATAGATGGTTAAAAACAAAGATATAGCCAAAATAAGGAATCTACAGGATAATAATTAAACAATTTGAATTTTGAAAAGTGTTTTTAAATAGTGGAAAAGATAAGTCATTTATTGTTTTGACTTGTGAAGGAGAGAAAAAAGAGCTCTAGATATCAAATGAGATAGGATAGCGAGGAGATGATAGGATAAATAGGGAGAGGCTCTTGAGGTAGCAATGGGTGCACTACATGGATGAAGCTATGAATCTTAAACCAATTTTTGAAATTTATATCAAATTAAGTGTATTTTTAATAATTTTGAATTTTAATCATTTCTAGATATCAAAATGAGACAAACTTAGATTCTAGGGGTAGAAAATATGGAGATAGGAAATGGGTTTGAAGGATTTAGGCAAAAATCAAGAAAATTACACTTTTTTAGAAAATGTAAGGGGTTGATTGGAAAAAATCACTTGGTCAACCCAGTCAACCCAATAGGCTAGAAAATACATAGAATCCATAGTGTTGACCTAATAGGTATGGGTTAACCCTATATATTCTATAGGTTGAATGCCTAGTTTAGAGTTGTCAGGTGGTCTAAAAGGTCTAGAATGGAAACTCAACACTAGGGAGAGGAAGATAAGGGGGTTAACTCAAAATTTTGAGTCAACCAAGAAAAAAGATAAGAAAATTTAGGTCAAGCTAGTTTGACCAAAGAGCTAGAAAGATACAAAAAAGCATGTAAAAGGCTGAAAGAGAGCTAAAATGGCATAAAATGACCAAGTAAGGTCAAGAAGGACCAATAAGGATAAAAGTGAGCTAAAATTAATAAAATAAGGTAATGTATTCTTTTTTTTTACTTTAAAAATGTAAAAATAATGTATTTTAACTATACACGACATGGAAGAACTAATATATCCTTTTTATTTCTTGGGAATAAGGATGATGGAGATTTTGGTGACTTGTGAATACAATGTGGTTATCAGATTTGTTAGATAGGATATCAAATGGAGATAGGGATAGACTAGGATTCATATGTATAGGTAGGATAATAGAGACGTGTTGTATCCCCCTTAATGTTGAATTTGTAGTCATGTTCTTTGGTTGTTGGGAATGATTGAGTAACATCTTCAGATGAGAGGTGGATGGGGATACAATAAAGGTGGCTATCATGATGGAAGATGTCCATTCCATCTTGGGGCTACCTATAATAAGAGCACAAGTAATCATAGGGATACTAGAGAGTCTAGAGGAGAAGAAGGCCTTATCCATGTGGGTTATAAGCTTAGAGATGGTACTACTAGGTAGGAGGGTGAGTATTTTTGATGTTTATACATTAAATTTTTTAGATATATAGAAGGCTATAATAGGCCTTATGACACAATGGGTGTTATGTTATAATTCAAATGGCAAGGTATGACTATTCATGGTAGCATTGAGCAAGAAATATTAGATAAGTTAGTGTTATACAACCTATGATCGATTATCTAGGTCCAGTTAGTATATGATATGTATGAGATGCTAGCTAGAGGGTAGAGGACCATGGGGCCAATCATATTATTGAAAAATTAGATCTATGATATATTTCCTAAGTACTAGCTGGCTAGGTTTCCCCATGTAGTTGATGATAGGTTAACTCAAGTACAAAGATGAAAAGAGGAATAGGTAGCACAATCAATGCCCCACATGAAAAAACTATAGTTCATGGGATGTGTAGACATCATGTGGTATCCATATGATCATATAGTAGATACATTAGTGAGCTATGACATAGTTACACTAGTAATAGAGAGGATAGAGATGATTAGACAATAATTCTAGCGGAGAGAGCCACATATGATGGCATGGGTGCTAAGGAAAATGGGCCTACCTCATCTAGTGGCATTGATACTGATGCTCAAATAGTGGGCTTGACATGTGAGGAAACCATAGTGGAGTAGAGGACTATGGCCATTGGTAGTGAGATTGACACTGAGGCCACATTAAGAGTGACCATGGACTAGTTAGGCATGACAAGGAGATAAGTAGGAGGATAGGGATGAAAATGTAAAGATACCAGATGTAATACTACCAGCTCCACATCAAGATGAGAAGTGTCCACTAAGGGCATGATGTTGATAAAGGTAGGAGGTAGAGGAGAGAATGGAGACTATTACCATCCCAAATGACCCTATAAGTGAGGTAAAGGAGATGATAGAGAGACCACTCAAATGCAGCTTAAGACTGACATGATCCATGACAACTAGGTCTAAGCTGAAAAGGTGGCCTATAGAGGTGGTACTAGGAGACCATGTAGATGTGGAGACTATGCTAGGTGGTCATGAATATGGTGAGACCATAGTAGTTGATACATAAATAGGTAAAAAGAGATGTTTAATTTGTTGTTTAAGTTTTTTTTAGATAGATAGATATATATTATGACATATAACAGTGATTTAATATCCATCTGGTATGCTTTTGTAGGTGTAGGTGATGAGGAGGAGGAGATATGGGGGTCCCTAGTGAGGGAAGAACTCTATAATATCCTAGATGGGACTCTATAGCCATAAAACCCCATGAAATTAGAGGGATCTAAGTGTACCATCTACCCCAACTCATGTGAGCTAGTTTAGATTAACTAGAGAGGTAGCAAGGTAGATATGGGCATAGAGAGAGAGAGGATACAACCACCAGTAATGATGGGTGATAAGGAGTTACAGGCATGGTAGGACCTCACACATGAGATAGATACACATCTAGATAGATTAGTATATATGATAGAGATCCAGACTCAGTTGATAGTAATAGATACAAGAAACACAATTACAAGGGTAGGTAGAGGGATTGTGATCTCAGACAACCTCCTTATAGCATACCATTTGGATGAGTCAAATTGAGGCCTCAGTAAGTAGCATGGATAGGCCATGAGATAGATAGGATGGGAGCCAACCATAGAGATGGGGCATTATATATGGTTACATTTATTGTATAAAAGTCATGATATATATATATATATATATATATATATATATATATATATCAAGTTGGCATATTATTGTTGGTTGTGTATGTTGTCATTATAGTTTATTATGTTTGGTTGTTCCTTGTGGCTGAGTATGTGTATGCTTTGGATATATTTATTTCTAGCACATGTATTAATCTTTGTTGTATATGCTATAGGAAATATATGAGATGTGGTTTATTTTCTATAATTATGAAAAATACATGCATGGTTAAAAATAAACAAGTGAAAAGGACTTGGAAAAATATAATCAATAAATAAAATGTACTACACACTATTTCAAGTTGGGGAATTTGTAATAACAAGAAAATGACTAAGTATAAAGAACCAATAAATGGAAAAACAATATGGTAAAAATGGATTTGTTTTTAAACTAAAGTGAAAGATTTTTGAACCAAATTAAAATAAGTAAAATCATACTAATATCGCATTGGGGAGTATGATAAACAGAGTAATAAAATGGAAGGTATGCAAAAGGGCAAAAATGGTAACAAAAAAAATTAATTAACTCAATCAATCATACTAAATCATGTTGGGAAGTATGAAATAAAAAAAATTACAAAAGATTGGTCTTAAATTAATCACACTAATTCAAGCTAGGAAGTATGAAAAATTCAAGAAAATGGTTAAAATCTTGCACGTACTCCAAAAATAAGAGGATAAAAAGGTGAAAGAAAAATGACGTAAACATAAAAAATACTAAATATCAAGATGGGCAGTATTTAAAATCATGTGTAACTTAATAATTGATCGAATATCATCTCAAATTTGACACATGTAATTTAGACGGTGACTTGGGTATTGGAAAATTTTGTGAGAAGGGTCAGGTCCTATCCATAGTCTTACATTTTAACTTGGTAAAAATAAAACCACTAGGGTGGAATAAATAGGTAAATTAGGTAATTAAGGATATTGGTAATAGGAAATAAAATATGGTAATTTGTGAGGATGGTTGGGTCTTATCCATGGTCTTACAAAGTAACTCACAAATGAAATCCCAAGGGGATTGATCAGTACACCAAACAAAAAACTTCTCAAGAGGAAATATAATGGAAATAATGAGTGAAAAAGGGAGTGTAAAAAATAAGACGTAGTCATCTTATGAGAAGACCTTAAGAGGAAAGAGGCATACTAAGGACATGAGAAAACACTAAGTGACTAGTGGTCATCTATATACAAAGGAAACCTGCTCGCTATAGACACAAAGATTTATAGGAAAATAGGCATGCTAATAAGATGAAATCATGAAGGTATATTGGTATAAAGAAAATAAAATGGACCTACCTTCCCATGATGTGTTATTCACTCTTTAGGACCCCTTACAAATTTGCTGGTCTACTGTGAATATTGGGTACTTGCATGAGAAAGAAGGCAGCACTAGAATTTTTTTTTTAAAATTCTCCTCATCTAATCTACTAGCCTACCACACCCCAAAGGACCTTAGCTTTACTATGAGGCCAACCATGGAGCTTATGCTTCAAATATAAGAAAGATATGTGCTTTGAATCATGTTTTTTAGTGTGATTCAACTTTTAAGAATATTTTTGACTTTTTATATCATTGGCTTTTGTTTAAATGATTTGGCTTTTAAATTTATTTTGAAGGCTTTTTAAGATTCCTCCTCCATATGAACTTGGAATGACCAATCATGAGAGAGATATTGATACACATGAATGAGGTATATGTTAAAGCTAAAGTAAGCTAAGTAACCAAAGACAAAGATTGACTAGGATACTTAGGCTTGATAATGAACTAGCATGTAATCTTAAGTCTCAACCATATATATGCATAGTTTTCAAAAAAAGGAAGAAGGGAAAAAGGAGATCGAAAGGTGGAATAATAAAAGGAGATATTAATGAGATAGATTATTTATTGATAGATCATATGGTAAATAGAGATAATAACCAAGGAGAATAGGGTAAGTATAATCAGATCACCATGATAAATTATCTATGAAAAATAAGGATAAGAAAGCAAAATAATCATAAAGATAAAAGAAAGAGAGTTTTGAGAAAAAATAAAAGGAAAAGGGAAGGGAAAGAAATGATAAAGAAAATATAATTATATTCAAACATATAAAAGTTAATATAATCAAGATATAGTATAAGTAAGAAATCATGATATAAGATAAACAAAAATTTGACACAGTGTCAAATGATATAATAGATAAAAATAATATTGGATCACACATCCAATCTAATATAAATGTGAAATAACCATGCATGTTCTCATAAATATTATTAAATCTATCCACACACATTATCCAATATATTAGATAGATCACTATGAAGCTGTAATCAAATTGTTGCTAATGTTTCATCAATATTCAATGAGTATAGGGTGAATAATTATTTTTTAATCTCCTTAACTAAAAAAGTAGGAATTATCAAAGGATCATGTTGAGGATTAAAATTAGGTAAAGTCTAGTTAAGAGAGTGCATGAAAATAGGATCTACAGGAAAATAAGGAATCACTTGTGAAGAAATATACATAAGTGAAGGACTCATGGGTGGAGAAGGATCCATATGTGATTGAAGGTCCACAAGTGAAGAATCATAGGTGGACGCATAAAATGTGGTGAAGAGACAACAATAGGTGATGGAACCACTGGAGGTAGAGTCATAAGAGAATAAGGAGGAGCCTTTTTATAGGAATGACCTATGGGAGGAATGGATATAAGGTGATCTTTGAGATGTTGCAAGATGTGAAAATGATTAGTGTGATGGGTGCCATAGAGATGCCATAGATAATATACCTCACCATACTTGGGAAAATATTTAGGAAGTACCTTTAAGGGAAGTATGGCTTTATCTGATGATGGGGAAGAAGGATGTAACGTATCAAGATATTATTTCAACTTGTGATAATGGGTGGAAGATAGGTTATCTATCCCATGGAAGAAACAAATAGGCATATGAATGGTCATAGTATAATAACTCATAGAAGGATGTAAAATAGGAGTGGAAGAAACTAAATAACACTCATTAGCCCTGGTGGGTAGAAGAGCCATCTTATGCAAGGGAAGCAAACCATCACCAAGGGAGGGTGATGATGAGGAAGGAATGAAACTAGGCTCAATGAAAAGAGTAATATTATAAAAAATAAGGGTAGGATCAATAATAGTAGGAGAAAGAATATGATCAACTATAACAAGATCGAAAAGAGAATCAACTATAATAGGCTCTACTGAGGGAGGGGCAAGATCTATAGAAGGTCTAAAGATGGTTTCACTAACCTCAGGGGTAAACCAATGATGAGAGTCAAGAAACCTATAAAAGTGATAAGGCCTAGTCATAACATGATCCATGAACATAGTCCTATGTGGCTCCTTATAAACTAGAGGTGTCAGCACCATATCCACCCTTTGATAAAGGGGAAAAATGCAAAAATAAAAAACTATAAGTAAAGGAAAATGATGAGATGCATAAAAATACTTAAGTAAATAAGAATGATAATGGATAATCTTGGCATCATAGGCTTAAACAAGATCACCTAACAATGGATCATCTAAGGAATAGCCATCATCATAATCTAGGGTGTGAATATCAATGACATAGGTAGGGATAACCTTATCATCCAATGAATCATGGTGAATGAAATGCCTAGTCTTAGTCAAGACTACGATAATGTCATTACAAGGAGGTTTATGAGAATGAGGCTATAAGGAAGTAGGAATATGTTAGATGATATGAGGTAAGAGATCAAAAGTGTTGATCTTTAAGTTAATCTCATCAAGCTCATCATCATCAGAATCTAAAATATTAGGAGGAATGTTACCAATGAGCTTAGGATGCCCACTATAACCTCAGGTTGAATTTTTAGGAAAGTTGAGATGCTAAGACTCACAAAATGGAACACTCAGTAAAGGCTCAAGAGTAAGAATCTTAAAGACAACATGATCTTGGAATTGTTTTAAATTTGAAGGGTTAGTGTCACTTTGAATCCAATAAATGGCTCTATTATGAGGGAATACAATGCATTGGCAAGTACAAGAAGCAATAGATCTCATATGGTGAGTCCATGACCTACCAAGAAAGATGTTATATGAAAGGGGGAAGTTAAATATCATCACCTTCATGTAGACAATGATAGGTGGAATGGTAATGGGAAGCTACACATAACCTAAAGAAGGCATTTTACTTCGATCATATCCTTGGCATGTGTTTCATGTAGACTTGAGATTGTATTCATAATATCTAAGAGTCTTAATAAAACTAAGAGAAGTGACACATGTGTCAAAAACCTAATAGATCAATACATGCTTGACTTAGATATCACCAATTTGTATGCTTATGAATAAAGGAGGATCATCTGTATGAAGTAGAATCTCATCAAGAATCATATAATCTATGGAAAATTTTAAGGAAAGAGAAGTGGCAATGGTTTCATCAATGATGATAGACATCTCTTCACATTGTTGCAAAATACTATCTTCAGAACTAGATAAAGCTACCTCCCATCATGTGAAGGGAGGATGAAGGACATTCATCTTGAATAAGAACTACATGTGGTGGTTTCAATGATGTGGAGAAGTCCTCATAAGCTCAAGGAATGGAACTTGGAATGGGAGATTTGTGAGTTCCATAATGGGATCCCACTCATCATAGCCCATAAAAAGGTTGTTAGATAAAGGTGCATAATGATTAAGGAGATCCTCAGAAGGAGGAGCCAAAGTACATCAGATTTTTTTTTGGTAAGAATGAGAAGAAGGTTTAAAACAAGGTAGTAAATCATGTTGATATTATGAAATAATTGATTTAAGTTGATTTTGAGAAGGAGAAAAAGAAGTGTTAGTAAAAGTTTCAGTATCATTATCATTAAAATAAGATGGAAGAGTGGTAAAAATAGCATGAGATGTGTTATCTAAGTGAGAATCATAAATTGGATTGTCAAAAGTGATTAGATATTCTTACCCCAAATAATTGAAATGAGTTGGAGAAAAATATAAGATAACATGATATGTCTTATGTGAAGGAGTGTAGATAGGTTGGCAATCAATAAAAGACACCACCCTTCACATATTAGTCATGTTAACCACATTATATTTGTAAGTTGGTTCAACAAGACTTGATACATTATTGGTGAAAGGAGTAGGATTGTCTTGAGTATCTTCAATTAGTTGACGATTAGGTAGATGATCCTTATAAATAACTAAATGAGAATTTGTTTTATTCAAGGCTCGAGTTTTATCATTTGATTTATAGTCCTTTAAAGTAATCTCATAGGCTTGTTAACACTTATGAATAATGGAATCATGATCAAAATTAGGTCTAAAAATAAAATCCATAGCTAAATTATGAAGCTATCTACAAGTCTCATGAGAATGACCCCAACTAGCCTAAAACCAACAAAACTTGTTAGGATCATACTAGGATTTCATAGGATGAATAGGTTCAAGCTCTCATAGAAGAGGCTTGGGTAGACACTTAAGAAATTCAGCTGAGGATAAAGGTTTTTGAACATTGACATTATTAGGTGAGGAGAAATGAGGATTAGTATATTTTTAAGAAGAAGGAACTAGTTTTGAAGAAGGGTTAGGAATGACAAGTTAAACATTAGGAATGGTGTCATAATAATCGGTAACACCATCATTGGTGATATTGTGGTTTTTATTCTTTAGTAATAAATGAGGACCCACAAAAGGTTGGGGTGGCTCGAATTGATGCATAAGAAAATCTTGTCATTTATCTTGGTTAATAGCCTCATCCAAGGTATGTGGAGAGAGAGTGCAAACCTAATATTATAATTTAGGAAACATGGCATTGGTAAAGAGATGGAAAATATTATCATTGGCCATGTTATGTTCACATTTGTTTGAAAAATTCTTACATATTTTATCAACTGCTTGAGTGGCTTCATCATTTTGTTTACAATTTATGAAATGGGCCAATGTGTTTTTAGGAAGATCACTAGTTTGGAATTCTTGAACTAAAGCATTCATAAATCCTCCAAACTAGTAATGGAATGAGGTCTAAGTTGATTGTATCAATCAAAGGCATCACCTATAAGGGTTTTGGATAGGAGATTGGTAGATACAAAGGTATTTAATTTTACCCAATCCTTGTAAAGATTTCCAAAAAATTTAAGGTGAAGGGTAGGATCAGTTGACCCATTATAAGCAATTGTAGGTGTTATACCTCCTATATCAATATTAGTAATTTGAGTAGTGATAGGTTCATTTTGTAGGTGTTTTATGGTTTTATTAACTAAAAGAGGTTAAGGAATGAGATTTCCTTGAGAATATCAAAGAGAAGGAGGGGGAACATTTTGGTTGTGTGCCCTAAGCCATTGGTTATATATGAGATTGAAGATTAAGGAGGTGGTTTTGCATTCTCATCATTTGATTTGTGTTATGTGCTTGAAAGGTATTCATTTGATTGAGATTTTTTAACAAAATCTGATGTGTTTAATAAAAATTAGAAGCATTATAATTGGTATTTGCATTGTTATTAATAGCTTGTGTACCACTATTATGTTGATATGAGATTGATAAGAATTGTGATAATTTGAGGCACTAATGCCAAAATTTGTTTGTGAATCAAAATATGGAATAGTGAATGGCTAATAGGAAGAAGCAATATAAGCATGGTAGAAATTGATGAACTAGTGGAAGGATTAAGGATGGTGGACCTTATGAGAGGCCCACTAGATGTATAACCTACCATGTTAGTTGAGATATTAGGCATGAAGGTAGAAGACGTTAGAGAAGAAGAAGTTATGGCATAATAAGGAATTGAAATTGAAGGAAGAAGTTGAGAACCAAATAAAGTGGTACCTCCAAATACCATTTAGAATGTAGGAGAAGGTGAATGAATTTATTTGATTTGACCACTAATCATGATGTTGTAAATGGTAGAAGGATTATTTCCTCTATGTTAAGTAAATTTGAAGATAAAGAAAAGCATTTTGGGAGTATACTCTAACTCAAGCTGATCTTCTAAGAAAAGAGGTGGATTATGTTGTGAAAAGGTATGAGGAGGGGTCCCAATTTTATTGTGTGAGAGGTAATATGAACATTAATATCATCCAAAAGAGGAGCCCTACTCTATCTATGGAATACCCTATTAGGATTGGTAAATTTTATCATGTATATTGACTATGACTTAATAAAATTATCTAGAAAAATTCCATGATGAAGGGAAAAGAAGAAAGATGATAAATTAAAGGTTAAAAGAGGTGACTAAAACTCTATAGGGTCAATTGGGTTGATCTAATATAAAAATAGGGACTATAAAACTATACAGGGTCGATTAGGTTGATCCAGTACAATGCACAAAAGGTAGAAAAAGCATTGGGTCAATTGGGTTGATCCAGTACAGAAGATATGGAAATAAAGAAGCTTAAAAATGGATTGTAAAATGAAACAAGCTAACTTTTCAAGTAATGAAAAGTAATAAGTATTTAAAGGAAATAGAAAGCTAATCTAATTAATGCTAGCCAATCCAATTGAAACACACAAAAACAAAATCTTGCTCTAACACTAGCTAATTCAAGGTTTTGTGCACATAATTGAGAAAAGAGAAATCAAATAACTTGAAAAGTAAAGATAATTAATTGGTCAACCTAATTATTAATTAGATTATTAAGAATGATTTTAAAATGTGATTTAAAGTTGGCTATAAACAAGGTACTCAATAACAATCTAAGGATGGTTTCAGGTAGTTTGGACTGAAAGGGATTATAGTTAAAATGATACAAGTTTTGTATTGGGGCCTACCCCCTCACTTCACACACTATAGTGATAAGGGTGTTGGGTGCTTAGCTAGAATATACCATTAACCATGCTTTATACTTAACTAGAGCATCAAGTCATCTTCTCCCTTGGTGATGAAATCCAATTAGGTTGGCCTATAATAGACAAAATGTTAAAGTGCCTGTTTATGTTTTCGTGATTTGGCCATGTGTGCATAAAATAGAAATAGTGAAACTAAGTGATTAATTAAAAACCCCCTAATTAGACTACCTGTAATATTCTAAGCATGCAAGCAACATGAAAATAAAGTGTGATCTAATTAGTAATAGATATGATTTTAGTTTCAACTTTGAAACAAGGTATAGTTTGAACATTATATGTAAAAAATATAGAACAAGATCGATAGGGTTGAACCTATACTATGGAAGTAAAGTTTGAAAATGAACTGGGTTGGTAGTGTCAATACAATTATTTTAGACAACACACAACATATAATTGGGTTGGTAGTATCAATCTAGTTGAGTATGCAAGGGATGTTTTAAATACTATAAACTATGAAAGGAAAGAGAGAAAAGAGATAAATAGAGAAGTAGAAAGGAACCTTGGTGGATCAGAGATGCAATGAAGAAGATTATTGGTATAGAACTTGAAAGTATGCTTGAGAAACCTTCAAGATAGGTTTAAAGTATAGATCAAGTTATATAAGAACCTACTAAAAAGTGTTAAAATTGTAAGGGATCGACTAGCTCAACCTAGTAGGCTAAACTAGGTGTCTGAAAGGTTGGAAACCTATACTGGGTCGACTGGGTCAATCTAGTTGTTTGTTCCTTTAACTTGTGAATAGAGATAAAAATCTTGGTCAATATAATAGACCCAATATGTCAAAAATATATGATCAAAATAACTAAAATAAATGAAGGAAAAAGTAAACAAATCTTTCAAGGTTTATTTCATGTCAGGTTCACTAGAATGTATGCAATCATAAATGCATCATGTCTATGAATTAATCCTAAATTAGAGAAGATATATCACACCTACACTTTTTATTGGGGATACACTTGTTAATTAAGAGCATGATCAATATGTGGATCCTTTAGACCCGATTAGGGGATCACTTGTATCATTTTTCATAACACATCATGTTAAAAATGGTTACAAATCCTACAACCTAACATAATCATATAACAATCCTAATGGAGTCCTAAGGTTTTAAATGTTCACTATATTCTATTAACAAGGAATAAAAATTGAATCTAGTGCTCACCAAAGCTTGTGGCATAAAGTGAGGTTAGAAACAATAAAACAAACTAAACTAAACATGTATTAGAAGACATATACTCACATAAATGTTTACAAAATCATAAATACATGAAGATAATAATACAAATGCATTATCTATCTACTCTTACAAAGGAGAAATAAATCTATAAATACTTACCTTTGAAGATGAACCCATCGATCCTCAATCTCTCTCTTATCCAAGGTGTTTCACAAGATATTATTATGGTATGTAAGGATAATGAAGATAAATCAAATCTAGGCTACACAACCTATCTAAGTATCCAAAAAACTTCTCCACAAGACAAGATTCATATCTCCAAAGAAAGTATAAAACCCTAAGATTTATTTCTCACGTAGAATGGTCAATAAACAAATATTTTCTTGCACTTCTTTGCTAATAAATATTCTCTTATGAAATGTTGGGAATGACCTTGTATATATAAGCAGATCTTGCCCTAAATCCTTACATGAACATTGGTTATACAAGGTTGGCTCAGTCAACCCAATGTGTTTTTAGGGGAAATTTACTAGGTCTAAATTAGGTCAGCTGAAAGGCTAACAAACCAAGAAATTAAAGAATACCCCTGAACTATACTAGGTCAACCCAATTGACCTAGTACAACCAATAGTCAAAAAGGATGTTAAGGGAAAATAGGAAGAATGGAAAGAGGAAAAGACTAGAAGAGGTAGGACTAAGAAGAATAAGCTTAGGGTAAATGGTTCTAGGAAGAAAAGTGTGCAGATAACAAGTGGAAAAAGGGACAATAATCTTATGAAGCATCGATGGTCTTCCCACCCCTTTCTTGGTGCACCCCTTAATACATGCACTTAGATAGATTAAGACTCGATAGGTTCCTACAAGATACAAAGTGTTAATAATCAATAAAAGTTTTAAAATATTATGTGTATATAGATCTGAGAATGCACCATAGGTTCAAATGGGGTAAGTGAATCAAGCGTATCTTCATTCACTAAATTGTATAGGAACCCAATAAATTCTACACCTATCAAGTGTTGATTTCAATCCATTGATTCATTATATCTTTTATCCTCATGTTGTTATATTTCAAGAGATCCTTTCCTATGCCCTTCCCACTCGATATGGGTTCTCTCAGCACTTTCATGTTTTAAATATTTCATCAATCTACATCATCTATTATTAGAGGTCTATCTTTTGGAATCTTGAGTGCCAATCTACTCATCCCCTTACATGTGCCTCACCGACACATCCCCTTATCCCCCTTTGTGCTACTCATACGTAAAAGGACTTTACCCTTACATCCCCAAAGTTTCAAAACCATAATAAACCATTAGAATTTTGAGATATGCACCAAATTCATTCACATAAAAGAACTGGTACTCTACTTCTCCAAGGCACAAATATGTTAAGAATATAAACTCAAGTATGTATTTATTCAATGCTCCTTGACACCATTTATCCAGTAATATAGTCTAAGTAGAATCTAGGGTCTCAAGCCTCTTTAGGAACTCTTTTTTACACTCATAGTGTTGTCTATAGATCCTTCTTTAGTGCGTTGAATATGTAGCAAACCACTAGTATACATGCTCAAGTAACTCATATAAAAAGGCTTCATATAAAACATCATATAGGTTAGTCTAAACCCATTTTATTGGATTTTATCCTTAGTAAGTTAGATGCTTTAGTGAAAATATATCTTTCACTTGTTTTAGCCAGTGTAATATGTTTTTAAGGGAGAGTTGATACATCATTTTACTACACCATTACAACAACAAAATTTAACATGGGCTCCAACAACAAAACTAAAATGTTGTATAAAAGGGTACACAAAGTTTCTTAGTTAGTTCTTGGCTTATTCTAACCAAGAAAAAACATGGGATATTCCATTTACACTCAACATGTTAATACTTGTCTATGCTGACATCAATCCACATAAGGCACAAGCCTTATCCATTCACCTAAAGCATAGTTGAGAAATAATCATTGGGATAGTTGTGTCATGGTGACAGATATCAATTATGGGACTTGATCAACTCAAATAAGGCTTTAAATAGATCCATAGACATAAGCCTTTCATGGGATAAGCCTAGTGGCCTATAGCCATAAGAGTTTTGGTGGATAATTCAAGATTCATATGGGCACAAGCCTTTGTTAAACTAAGCCTAACATCATATCAGTGCTTCAATGGTCAAGGGAATATTTTAAGTTATCATATTAGGCTCACACTTATAATAAGGGTAGGAACACTTGGCATAGGATCTATATACTTAGTCTTTAGAGAATTTACTGTTGATGTCATCATTTATCATAAGGACTCCATTAATGTTGTAAACTAGGAGCATACATAAACATTACTCAACATAACTGAAATGAAATTATAACATTACACTCATTTCACATTTCAATAACAATACAAAAGATGCATAGACTAGATACTTCATGTTTTACTACATCCATCTTTATTAGCAACTGAATTTAAAAATAGAGTATACATTTCATGGCATTTAGAACAAAGTAAATCCTAGCTCAAAGTAATTAATGAACCAAAGGATCACATGCAATTTTGGGTGCTTATAATTTGATCCTTCATGGAATCCATGATAAGCTTGAGTTTAATGGTTACCAGATGCATGCATTCAAATAAAAGTATAATTCACTAGAGCTTTTTTGCACTATTTTCATGTTCTTTTGCATCAACTAGTTTGAGATCCTTTTATATATCTTCAGGAGCATCTCTACCAGGGTTGAATGTGCATTCTAAGTTTTAAGATGGATCCTTGGTGATCATTTTTATTAGATCCATCACCTTGAAAAATTTGTTCTATAGTCACCATGTATCACCAATCCTAGTAGATTCCCTAAAGATTTAGGAACTAGTTCATTACCTACCAACTAGTGCAAGGTATGCATTGAAACTTCTAGCTAGTTCCAAAATGCCAAAATGTCATCATCATGAAAAATGAGAGCCTCATGTCGATGCAGATGTTGAGATGGTGTGAATCCTTACTTATAAAAATAAAGGGCCCAATAGATGTAACTATGAAAATTGGTATAGATGGTGATCATCAGTGTTTCTAAGTGTCCATAATCTTGGTTAAGTAAAAATAAGAGTGGAAGCATCTAATTTTTTGTTACAGTCACCTACCTATCTGTTGATAGTCAACATGGAGCTAAATAGACTTATTAGAGGGAAATAGCTATGATAGGAGGTAAAAACCTCATGGGAATGTTTTTTAATCATAAAAGGGTGATTATTAGTCATCAAACACATGTTGAGAGTGATCACATTCATAATTTCATGTAAATCATGCATTGAGGACTAATACAGTCAAACAGGCCTAAAACCCTTGAGAACCTTACCATCATATTTAACTCATTCATGAAATTTATTTCATTTAATGATCATTGGGATAGTGTGGATGGTAATTTAAAACCTTTAAGGAGTGTTATATTTCATGGAATTAAATAAACTTGTCTTTTGTGGCTCTTAAACCTTCTTTTCTTATTGTACAATCCATGATAACCAGTCGAGGCACAACTTCATCACATAGACATATTGATGCATATTTTTCATGGGAGATATTTATTTTCATGGTTATTGAGGGGGTCAATTCAATCCATATATATGGTAAGAGGTTTTCCATCAGGGGTTTGTACGCTATGAACTATTGCTAAGTTGTGGGCCCTTAAAACTCTTGTAAAACCCTAAAACCTACCTGATGGACTAAATAAGCCTAAATATGCATTAAAAAGATTGATTTGTGTCATGAAATTATTCTAATAGCTTTCTCAACTTACCTTAGCACCTCCATGTCCTATTGGTTGGCACGTGTAGGACTTTTACTATATAGACTAGGATAAATAAGGCTAATTTGAGCCTGTAAGCAAGAAAATGATCGGTAATTGCACATTCAATGAGTTAGAGAATCAATATGAGGCCCTAAAATTATTAAATAATAATGATATATTAATATATATATATATATATGTATTTTTTGTCATTTCCATAGGCATATAGGTTTCTAGGTCAAAATAAGGAGTTATGTGTATGCAGGTTGAAAATGAATGACTTGATCAAGCCCATACCATGATTCTATAAGACCTTATATAGGTTATTCAAGTCTAATAAACTATATATAAGCTTTTAAACTAATCATAAATTCAAATAACTAGAGAAGTATGCATACACCTATGCATTTTTATTAATATCACTGAATAATGTCATCAATAAGGGGTAGAAAGAGACAAAGTAAGGTCACAAGGTGACTCCAAATCACTATGAACATATTCATTAGTTCTTAAGAGGTGTATGCCTAATTTTATCCATAAGAGAATCATTATCAGTGAGCATCTTTGTCTTAGAACATCATACACTGCTTAGAAATCTTATTTTCCACTATGAGAGGTGACTTCACATGCTGACCATGATATGGATATTTTGCATGGGAAGATGAATAATTTGGGATAGTTAGAGGACCTAATACAGTAATGTTTTGTGGCATTGATTTAGGCATTTAAGTCCCAATATTTATGAATTATCATTAATAACATTGAGCACTCTAAAACCCTTATAAAACCTTACTATAAACTTGCTTGTGAAGAATTGGATAAGAATGCATCGAAACTTATTGAAACCATAATACTAATTATTATATCATCAACTTTGAGAGATTCATTACCATGATAATTTATTGTATGGATGGTGTATAGACATGGAAGAAAATAGGATTTTGAGAGGAAAAAGTGCTCAAGAAGAGGTACAAGGTAGTTTAACAAAGTTATAATCATTGGAGAGTGAATCCTAACACTTATTCTAATTATTCAAATCATCATATGATTACATCCATGCCTACAATTACCCTTGGTAGTTCATTCAACTTAGCTAGTCTATAGGATTAAAGGACAAGGTGGCCTAGCCACCTAATTTCACCAAGTTGTAAGAGTTTCTCATAAAAAAGGACCTATTTCATGATATAGGATATTTTTCAAGGTCTCAAACTATATTTTTAGGTTCTAATGGTTTCATGAAAGTTCTTATAGCTATTAAGTGTAAGAAGTTAGGCTATTAATCCTAATTGGCCTAGTAGACCTACTTGGTCAATCAAATAAAGTGAAATATGTCATAAAGAGCTATTTATGAGAGATAATGAAGATTTTTCATGTCATACAACTAATATAATTCATGCACAACTTATACTTGAGCATCAGATCATGCTTAAATGATCCTTATGATGAGTTAATTAGTCTACAATTATCAATCACATGCATAACTCATCTTGAGTATTAATACTTGAGTTAACTCACCTCAAGTGAGTTGTCTAATGATATGTAATATCATAATATAAGAGGAGTTTTAACAAGTCAACTATATCCCACCACCTTGTTTTCAATGCTAAAGAGCTCATTCAAGGAGCATGCAAGGCACCAAACATGTAGATATTCTTAGAAAATTATTTATAACTAGTCATAACTAAATTTGTACTTGAGTTAGTGACTGGATAAATTTCTCTTCTATCCTCTACACCACATTGGCTTATATTTTTCTCTTTTTCTATATATTCATAGCCATATGTCTTATTTTGAGATCTCTTAGGCTGGTATATAGAAACTATGTTGAAACTGTAACTTACACTTGGAGTTAATAAAGAAAGTTTGTTATGGATTTATTTATGGTTATAGTGTGTTTATTGATTATTGATTTGAAAATAATTGTGATATCTTTCTCCTATTTTATTTCCTATCCTTTACCTACTAATGTGTTTACATCCTTTATAGGTCACCTAAGGTGTTAAAGAATAGAAATTGTGTTGAAGAGTGTTAGTACGTAGTGTTTTTATAGAATTTCATTCTACCTTCAATTTTTAGACCTTCTATCATATATTCATCTAAAATAATCATGTTTAGGATTGTTTTAAGAAAATATTTTTGATAATCTATTCACTTTCGATTCACAAGTGTGCCCAAGTTTAAGGTTTACAGAGGATCATTTATCATTTAGGTGCATCACCATCAATAGCATAGGTTTTCCTTTTCAAGTAATCCTTTTAAAAATTTTCTCCCCAAAATAAAGTAGGATTTAGTAACTGATCCAAAATTGATATATTTAGAGGATCTAGGCTGAGAATTTAGAGGTTTGGTCTAGTTATAGGTATCCCATAGCTTGTAGACCAATCTAATGTTAGTCTACATTTGAAGGAGATTTGAGCAACCTACTTTAGCAAAGTATAAGTTAGGTTTATAAAAAGTATCTCCCTAGGCTCTAAAAACTATAACACCCCATGATACTAACAACTATGACATGTTCCACATGGTAGTTTCTCCTTCATAAGGTTTTCCTAGGGATTTGATAACTCTGATACCCCTTAGAGACTAACAAGTATGATAGGTTCCACATGGTATATTCTCATTTTTTATCTCTATCTAGGATTTAGAAAATCTAAATCCCCTAGTATATTGATAATTATAATAGGTTACACATGGTATCTTCTCATTCATCAAGCTCTCACAAGGCTTTGATAACTCTAACATCCCTAAGAGACTGATAAGTTTGATAGGTTCCTTATGGTCGATTCTCATTTATCAAGCTCTCTTATAAGATTAATTAAAAGTGAATAAGTTATAAAAATGGACACATAATCAAATTAAATCCTACATGCCTTATATTGAAGCTCTATTAAATTCTAATTAGGACTCTAGGGTGACATCATCCATAGAAAACTTACATAATTTTAACTCTATAAAATAACATAGTTAGTATAATATATTCTAAGTATCAAAAACCTTAATATTGAAATATAAAAGGCATAAGATGATATAAAAACATTATATTTTAGGTATTTAATTATTACCATTCAATCACTAATAATGTTGTGAAATACTCAACTAAACAAGATAAAATAAGGGTTTAATTTTTTACACATTTTGGGACCAAGTACGAGAATATTTGGGCTCTATGAAACTTTTGAATTGGGAGTTTTCATAAGGGTCCCATTTTATTCTGTGAAAGGGGGTTATTTTTTCCACAATATTATTACTGAGATTAAAGATACCCATCATCAATAACAAAAAAATCATGAAGAAGATGGAAGGCATATGGATATTAAGACTTTCTTGGTAGTTGAATTTACCCATGACATGAATAAGGTAAACCGACCAAAGTTTGATGGTACTATTCTAGTGATGGAGTTGAGTCTTGTCTTTGAGAAATGGAAAATTAATTTCAAATATATAACTATTATAAGATAACCAATATATTTTTGGGAGCATACCAAATATTAGGAGAAGATTCTACAAGGTGGTCAAATAAGAAGATGAGAATGGGTTTTAACTCCACCATTATTACTTAGGATTATTTTGAACCCCTCTTTAGGAAAAGGTGGTTAACACAACTTTAATTTTACCATAATTTAACTAATTTTTAGAATCTCAAGGAAGGTGGCATGTCTATGACAAAGTATTGGGAGTTCATGAGACTTTTCAAATATGTTCCTCAATATCAATATGTTGAACATTTTTTAATTCAAAACTTCATCATAGGTTTGAACCCACTTATAAGAGGTGATGTATATGTGCATTGACTTTCATCCATGGATAAGTTTTTTGAGAAATATATCAAATAGGAGTATAATATTAAATCTCTTGTTGTTCCAAGGGACATATATCATAAGAAGTTTAGGAGTCCTAAATTATATTCTTCCTTTAAAAAAAATAATTGGAACAAAAATAAGAACTTCAAGCATAGGTTTAATGGAAAAAAATAAAAAACAACGATGCTTCAATATGAAAAAATAAGGATAATGATTTCAAAGAAATAAATGGAGGTAAAGAACAAAAAATATCAAAAAGGAATGGACCACTAGGGGGTGTTTAAATTGTGGAGTCAATTGGTATGAAAATTCTTGTCCACATAGGAATTCAAGAAATAACTTCAAGGGATCCTCACTACCTTCTCATAAAATATATTTTTAATAGATAATCCATGTGGAATTTGAAAATCACCAAGATAATTTTCATATCACACCTATGGAGGCTTTAGGTACATTTTTTTTGTCCTATTTATATTCTAATAGACACTAGAGCTACTGAATTTTATGTTGCACCTCATGTTCTGAGTAAAATCTATATAAGGATTGGTTTTATGTAATATTATTGGATTATTATATATGGAAATAAATAAAAACTCAAGGTATATAGATGTTTGCTTGAGGTTGAGTTAAAACTACCCAATTTCACAACCAAAGTAAACCTCTTTAGGTTTATATGATCTAATCTTTGGGGTGAATTCATTTTGACATCATAGGGAAAAGGTTGAGTGTTTATCCAAAATAATAGAGTTATTATATGATTTTTGAAATGAATATTATATTAATATCATAAAATTATTAAAAAATAAGACATATTTTTTACACAAACTAGGAAAGCATGGAAGGAAGGACATGAGTTATATGTAATGAAAATAGATTAGGTACATCACTCAAAGGAACTCACTTTTGAGGAATACCATTTTTTAAATAAATTTCATGATGTTTTTATTTATTAATTTCTAAAAATTTATCCAAGAAGGGAGTTTGATATATATATATAATTCATGGACATGAAATTTAGTCTAAATCACCTTATAAAATGATGACAATAGAGCTCATATACTTAAAATCTCAAATTTTAGATATGTTATCTGAAGGGTTAATATAACCAATTATTTCACCCTAGGAATCAATAGTTATATTCCTAAAAATTAAATATGGAACCTTTCATCTTCACATATACTATTAGATGTTGAACAAGGATATAGTGAAGAATAGGTATCCATTACCTCACACTGATGATATTTTTGATAAAATGGATGATGAAACAATATTTTCCAAGATTGATCTTAGATCAAGGTATCATGAGATGAAAATCAAGGATGAAGACATACTTAAAAAATATTTTAGAACTAGATGCAATCATTGTGAATTCATAGTCTTACCTTTCAGACTAATGAATGCACAAATGCATTCATGAATTTAATGAATAATGTTTTTAAAGACTATTTGAACAATTTTGTACTTGTATTTTTTAGTGAAATTTTGATATAATATGAGAATGAGGAGAAGCATTATTATAATGTATGGTAAGTGATGCAACATTTGATAGATCGCAAGTATTTGGTAAGTTGTCAAAGTGTGCATTTTTCAAAAAGAAAGTGTAATACTTAGGGCATATTAATTCTAATGATGACATTTTTTTTACTCATCAAAGTAGATAAATTATGTATTTTTCAACACCTAAAAATGTTCATGAGGTGTGTATTTTTATGGGTCTGGCATATTATTACAAGAAGTTTTTACAAAAAAATTATAAATATCTAACCCCATAACTTTAATTCAAATAAAGGATTAATAGTTCAAATAAATAGATAAGTGTGAATAATACTTCCAAATTTTGAATTAAAAGCTTAATATAATGCCAATTATTGAGGTTCTTGATCTAGTTGATCATGTTTTATTTTTTTGCATATGCTTTAAGTGAAGTATTTGGAGGTGTGATTTCAAAATATGATCAGATTGTGTCCTGTGAATCAGGTAAACATAATCCATATGAATTTAAACTTGATAAACATGATCTATAACTTATAGAAATATTTAATTCATTATAAGTTTAGAAACATTAGTTTCTATGAAAGCCTTTTTATCTCAAGACTAATAACTTGTGACTTAAGTTTTTATGCAACTAAATTTAAATGCACACCAAATATGTTGGCTAATTTTCTTGTAAGGCTATGAATTAAAAATTGGTTATATTAAGGGAAAGTAAAACCTTGTAGATAATGCCCTTATTATTTGAATAAATATGTCATATATGGCTATTATTTTAACAAAATTTCAAGAATAAGTTTTGATATACTCTTTAGGAGATTATTTATATAAACAAGTTAAGAAAGCCCTAATAAGAAATCCATAAGATTATAGGTATAAGGGATATTAGTTCCATCACAATGGGATGTTAAGATTCAAAGGTATAATTTATTTTCTAAATCAAGATGATCTAAGAGTAGTAGTGCTTAGGTAAATTTATTGTATACCTTATTATAGTTAGCCCAGAGTAACTGAATTGATGGAAGATATGAGACCACTATATTTCTAGAAGGTAATTAGGTAGGATGTAACCAATTTTATGAATATTTTTTTAGAATTCCAACTAGTTAAAGCTAAACATGTGTACCCCATAAAATTATTTTAACCTCATGATATACCAAATTAGAAGTGTTAGATCATAAATATGGATTGTTTGTAAGATATTTTGATGTCCAAAAACTCCATGACATGATCTTAGTTGTATATGATAATATTACTAAATTTACACATTTTATATTAGTTAAACTAGTAGATGATGCACTATTTTTGGTTGAGAAGTTTGTGTATGAGATTTTTAGGCTTCATAGAGTTACAAAGAATATTATCTCAAATAGAGATGCATAAATGACCTCAAATTTTTGGTAGACCTTGTATTTAGATTTGGGAGCTCAACTTAATTTTAGTACAAGATATCACCTAGAGACAAATGAGAAAACCAAGAGACTAATTTAGGTTTTGGAATATTTAATATATGTATCACATGGAATAATAGTATAAATGTGAATAATATCTTCTTCGATTTGAGTTTTCCTATAATAACCCATACCATTATGCTCTAAAAATTGCTGATTTTGAGGCAGTGTACAGTAGAAAATGTAGAAATCCTATAATTTGGGATAAGTTAAAGGATAGAGTAATCATTGGGTCAAAAATGTTATCATAAATGGAAGATTATATAAAATCAATTAATAAAATATTATATGAATTTAATGATAGATACAAGAGATATGTTAACCTAAAATAAAAATATATATAATTTTCATTTGGATACAAGTTTTTTCTTAGAGTTAAACCTAAAAAGAGCTTGATTAATTTTGGAAAAAAAAAAACTAGCTCCAAGATATGTAAGCATGTGTGAAGTTCTTGAAGTTATTAATCCAATTGATTAAAAACTTAATTTACCACCAACTCTTTCTTGATTTCATAATGTTTTTCATGTCTCATATTTAAATAAGTATGTAGTTTATATATCACATGTTCTTAATTGTAACTCTTTACATGTTCTAGATCCACTAGTGGTAATGATAGATCCCCTCAAATTGTTTGAGGTTCATAAGCTTCACTTGAGTAATATATAAATATCTCAATGAAAGGTCTAGTACGACCAATACTCTAAGGATTTTTCCACCTTTGAGTAATATGAGGATCTCTATAGATCATTTCCACATTTATTTATCTAGATTTATGAGCTTGTAATACTTTCATATTATGTTATATTTTAATTAATCCACTAGGATGATTAATTTTACCTAGTGGGGAAGGATGTCACATCTCATTTCTACTAGTTGAGAGAAAAAATAAACAACATTTAAATGGATTTATAGAGTAAATTGTATGATCTGATGTGATTGTATTGCTAAGATGGATATATATGATTGATAGTGAAGTAGATATGATATTTTTTGTTATTATATTTTATTTTCACATTTTGTTATTACATAATAGTTGAGATATTATATGATAGTACTAATGAAAATACATTTATTATAATATAATTGATTATCATTTATTACCAATATGTAATTATTATTTTTTAGTATTTATGATTTACAATTTTATTTATGTAGCTAACTACCACCCGTTTGGCTTGAGGTAGATGCAAGACATAGTTTAACCATTTTTAAAGAAGAATATTAGAGGTATGAAATCATATTGGAGAGTGATTTATATCATGATATTTTGTATGTATTGAACCTTCTAAGAACCCATCACACACTTTCATAAGTCATTTTCATGATTTTTTGTTTTTACATCTATAGGCATTTGAATGATACCTCATTTAATTAGAATATGTAGATCATATTTTTTATGATTTTTGAGATTTATTATTAGATTAATTTAATTTTTTTTATCATTTAGTCTAACAAAAAAAATTAAGGTAACTAGCCCTTAGCCAATTCACAAGCAATCATTTACATCGATATAATTTGTATTCGAGACTACCAAGTACATAAAGCATGGAATAAAAATTAAATTTTATTTGATATTGAACCTACTTTATGGTCTTAAATATGAAATATTTATATTAAATTTATTTCCTTAAGCTGATTTGATAAACTTGTAAGTTATTGAGGTATGCTTGTTTATAACAAAATTGTTTGTATATTTACAAATAAAAATAAAACAATGGGAAGTGTCTTTGAGGCACTTTTGGGTAATTTACTAATTTAATGACCTTGACATTGCATTTCAATAATAGTAAATATTGACATTTAAAACTCATTATATTACTTTATTTTAGGGTTAAAATCCACAAAGTGAAGGAGGGATGAGGTTATTTTGTCATTTATTGACCATTTCTTCATTGTGGTTTGGGTATAAAACCTATTGCTACATAAACATATATAATATATAAACACATACCTTGGTTGGAAGGTTTAAAACTCCACCTTCATAAATTTTCAAGTATTCATCATGAGGGAGCTTCTGGGTTAATACACCACAAATGTTTGGTAGTTTCAATGGAAAAAATTAGTTAAAACACCTTCCATAGAGGCTACATTTTTGGGATTTGTTATCCATGAAGTCTAAAAATGCATAACAACCATATTGATGTTATGGAGAGTTATTTTATATTACAATTTTAGGATATCATGCCCAATATTTTGGCATAAGAATAAGGAACCTGGGTACGATGTGAACTAGGTATATGAGAAGAGAAACTAGTTTTGTTTTGATTGCAGTAGATAGTTAAAAATTAAGGGAAACATTTTTTCAGGAAAGTATTATTTTTATTTATAGTTTTGTTTAATAAATTTTATATTGAAAGTTGTTACCAACTCTGTATTGGTAATTTTAAATATTTAGATAGATCTAAATTGAAATATAAAAAAAACCATAAAAATAAAGAAGAGTTTGTGACTTGCTATAACTCTGATAATAAGATATTAATGAGAATATAGAAATAAAAATATACATTTTATAGGTTTTATTTTATTTCTATTTCCATGTGACTATTATTTCCAAACATGGGGTTTTTAGACTATGGAAGCCAAGTGTTTGATAAAATGTAATAGAGAGTCATTTACCTTTCGGAGCAATAATTTTAAGACTGTGCAAGCCAATTTTTTGACAAAATGTCATAGAGAGTAAATTACCTTTGTGATCCATATTTTTTAGACTATCCAAGAAAAGTGTTTGATGAAATGTCATAGAGATTCATTTATTTTTTAGAGACATATTTTTTATAATATGCAAGATAATTATTTGATGAAATGCCATATAGAGTCATTTTCCTTTGTGAGACATAATTTTAATACCATGCAAGCTAAGTATTTGAAAAAATGTCATAGATAATCAATTATCTTCATGAATAATATTTTTGATTCTATCATGCAAGCCAAGTTTTTGAATAAATATCATATATAATAATTTTATATTTGTGCATTAGTGTATGTTTTTATTTATAATAATTTTATATTTTATATTAGTGTAGGTTTTTATTTTTCCCTATTATTTAATTAGGGAAATTTTATATTTGTGCATACATGGAGTTTTCCTACATTTGTGGGATAGGCTAGCTTATATGGAGATGTGTGTCATAGATGTGTCATAGGTGTCATAAGAATGTCATAAGTAACTCCCTTGATGGGAGTTACTTCTCTGCTCTTAGTATCTTGTCACCACCTTTTATGGAGGAGTTACAGTCTATTCTTGGGGTGCCTTGACCACCTTTTGTGGAGGAGTTACTTATGTGCTCTCCTATATGTATTCTTCACTTTGGCCATCTCATGTTAATTAGATATTGATTTTTCTCCTATTTTGCCTTGTGTAATTTATCTTCTTGTATAATTTCAAATTGCTTTAGCATCTATGTGGTGTGCACTTGCTTCATCTCGTGTGTTCACGTCTCCATTGCATTCGCATTATCCAGATTCTAGCAACAACTTCGATATGGTATCAAAGCCACTCTAGTAATCATGTGTCTAGTTATGTTATTAGTTTATTCTAAAATTCTTACTTTGCTTTCTTAGTAGTTTTTTTTGTTTAACTCCGTTGCATTTGAGAGTTTTGGTAGATTTTCTTGAAAACTCATGCAAATCCATACAGAAATTTGTTAAAAAAAATTAGTTATGTTGAGTTTAATTCAGATCTCCCTTTGTATATTTGAGTTAAAATTTGCCAAGACATCTTGTATAGATCTGTTGTAGCTTCAACAAAGGTAGTAGAATTCTTTTTTTTTTGTCATTCTGCAGGAAAAGAGAGATCTTTGCACAATCTAGTTTTTGTTCTTGGATGCCACTTTCAGCTTGGGGCAGCTCTCCAAGAAGCACATCTGCATGTGGAGGTTTATGTGGGGCATCTAGTAGGGTGAGATATGCATGGAGTAGGACTCCAACAAGGCAAAATGTAGCTGTATGGTGTCCATCGCGTAGGTGCATAGTGAGGTAGTGACTAATACTATCTGTTGTGCATTGAAACTAAATCTCTATCTCTTCCCTACTGTGCGTTGAAATTTCAACTTGTCTCTTCTCTTCTCTACTATTATGTATTGAGAGGTTTGTAGCTTCAGCATTTTTTTTGCCCATCAAAATCAGAACTATCCTTTTTTTGTAAGAGAATTCTACCACCTGTTATTTTTCTTGTAAATGGTGCCCTTTCCTTGTTTGGCATCCCATGTGGGCCCTTAGATACTTGGCCAATAGTTTCATTCTATCTGTTAATTTAATTTTTAGTTAAATTGACTTGTTAAAAAAAATTAGTCAATTTGACTGAATATTAAGTATTTTAGACAATTTGAAAATTTTTGGGGTTTAAATTTAAACTTGTATCTTCGCCTGTCGAAGACGAAGGGTGAGGTCTGGGTTGGTAAGAGGCTAATTCCCCCTCACAAAGACCTCCTTTGGATTCCTCACTCTGTTCTAAATCTAATGAGTGGTTGGAAGGCCACTTTATCTATCAAAGTAGGCATTTTTTAATTTTTTAGTGCTTTTTTTTGGCAAAAACACTAGTTTATGGGAAAATTAGATCTTTAATATCTTGCAAATGGTAGCTCGGATTTGGGTGCCATTTTTAAAAAAAAGTGTTTGTAATTCAACTATCCATAGTGTAGGCTTGTTATTTGTCAAAAATGCACTAGTTTATAAAGTGCCTAAAATTTGGGTCTCTAGGGACGCATTTTTGGCTGAGTTCGACGTCCTGTTTGCTTAAGTCTTGCACTGGTTGCTCTAAGACGTATTCTCGGCTGAGACCAACATCTTTTGAGCATGTAATTTCATATTTTTGGGGGGCTCAACATTTGGGGGTGTGTGTTTGCTTTTCACAACTTGCAAATCTTTGCTTTCATTCTCCTTTCTGCATAAATTCACAACTTGCAATCAACACAACTTCACCTGAATTTAGCTTAAAATGGATTATTTTCAACTTAAACCCATAACACCCTTCAAATATCATGAATGGAAGGTTAAAATGTCAATCATTCTTAGAAGCAAAGGGTTGTATAGGATCACCATGGGTACTGAAGTAGAACCTAGCACTAATGCTGAAAAGGTCAAGTGGTACAACCATAGTGATGAAGCCTATGGATTACTTAGCTTGTCCATGTCTCTAGAACTTCTCTTCCATTTAGAAACTACCAAGACTTCCAAAGACATATGGGACACCTTAGAATTATTATTTGGGAAGCTTGATGAGATGAGAGGTCATGAGCTCAAAAATGAACTCATAAGTCTAAGTCCTAGCAATTTTGACACGCTACAAGACTTCTTCACTTAGTTTAAGGCCCTTAGATTGCAATTGAAAGAATGCAGGATAGAGAAAAAAGATGATCAACTCATCCTTTCTATTCTCACAAAGTTAGGTCCAAGTTATTTAGTCTTTGTCTCCACTTTCCATGCCACAAAAAGTGCCCTTGGCACTACATGGAAAATGCCTTCTTTGGATTCATTCATTGCCAAATTGACTAGGGAGAAAGATAAGCTAATTCAAATGGACAAAATGAAGTCTACTCAACCCCAAGCTTTTATAGCTGGAAATGGTAAGGATAAGACTTCAACAAAGGAGAAGAAGAAAAATAATAAGGACCACGAGAAGAAGAAAGAAAACAATAATCCTACCAAAAACAACACTGAGTCTTCCTCTTCCAATGCTAAACCTAAGAAGGAGAAGGTTAAGTGTGCCTATTGTAAGAAAATAGGGCATGATGAATGCAAATGCATGAAGAAATAAATAGATCACCTAACTCATCTTCTAGAGAAGCACAACATAGGTGTTCCTGAGTCCATCAAGCAGAACTCATCTACCCAAGATTCTACTAAGGCAAAAGGCAAGGGTAAGGAGAAAGAAAAGGGCAAGGCCCTTATAGCTATAGCAACTTTTACATCTTCATGGGTCATTGACTCGGGTGCTTCTCACCATATGGGCTCTTCCTTAGTTGAGTTTTTATCTTTAGAGCCTTGTAGCATGACTTCAATTAGTTTGGGTAATGACACATCAGTTTCCATTACAGGGAGAGGGTTAATTGAAATGGAAGGAGGAAAATTCAATAATGTTCTAAGTGTTCCTTCTCTTTCAACCAATCTCTTATCAGTATACCAAATCACTCACATTGGTCAGGGCATGAGAGTTGAGTTTTTACCAGATTCAGTGGCTATCAGGGAGTTGCATAGTGATACTACAGTGGTAGTGGGTAGGGCAGATCACCAAGCAAGGTTATACACCTTCTCACATTTTGCACTAGATTCTTCTCCAACAACATTGATGACTCATTCAGATGGAGTTAGCAAATTATGGCATGAGTGGTTTGGCCACCTTAACTACCGCTACCTTGAGCAACTTTACAAACATGACATGGTCATTGGCTTGCCTCATGTCCAATTCTCAAATGGACTTTGTGAGGGTTGTTCCCTTGGGAAGCATCCTAAAGCAAAATTTGACAAAGGTAAAGCTTGGAGGGCTTCACAACCTTTGGAGTTAATCCACAGTGATGTATCAGGACTCTTTCCCAAACCATCTTTCACAAGGGCCAAGTACATCCTCACTTTCATTGATAATTTCTCTAGGTACACTTGGATATATTTTCTCAAACAAAAGTCTGAAGTGTTTGAAAATTTTCTAGACTTCAAGGCTCTTATTGAGAAATAGAGTGAGAAATCCATCAAGGTTCTTCTAATTGATAATGGAGGGGAGTATGTTAGCAATAGGTTCAAGTAGTTATGCACCATAGAGGGGATTGATTTATAATGTACAGTCACTTATAGTCCTTCATAGAATGGGGTTGCAAAATGCAAAAATAGGTTCTTAAAAGAAATGGGTAGCTATATGATTCACTCCAAATCCTTAGCACCACAGTACTGGGTCAAATCCATCAATTGTGCTTGATACATTCAAAATAAGGTTCCTCACAAAGCTTTGAAAGGGATAACACCCTTTAAAGCTTGGCATAAAAGGAAAATTGATGTTGAGCACCTTAGGGTTTTTGGATCCCCAGCCATGGCTCGCATTCTAAAGAAGAAACACAAAGCTATGGAATGCCAGGCCAAGCCTTACATCTTTGTAGGATATCTAGATGGTATTAAGGGGTATCACCTTCTAGATCCAATCACTCATGAGTTGTTCATCGAGAGAAGTGTCCATTTTTAAGAGAGTCCTAGAGACTCAACACTTGACACTTCTTCTCCCTCATCAAATCTACTTCTTCATGATAATTCCTCATCAGATTTAGATCAGCCATAGTAGGTTCTCAAGCCAGAGACATCTTCTTCTTCTTCTTTAAGTTTAGATAGTGAGGATAGTAATGCAGAGTCATCCACCTCTAGTTAGTTAGAGGATGAGGAGTTAGCACCTGACTCACCCACTTTTGGGCCACTTTGGGCTAGATAGACACTTGAGAGTGTTGGCACTTGGGCAAGAGATCTTGTAGATGATAGACATACTAGGGGGATTTTTAGAGAGATCCACATGCCTTCTTTGCTTTAGTTTCAAATCCACAGAATTTTTGAGAGGCATTAGGGCTACTTGAGTGGGATAATGCTATGGAGGAAGAATATTCTTCCTTAATCAAAAATCACACTTGGAATTTGACTTCACTTCCTAAGGGAAAAAATATGGTTCGATGTAGGTGGATATATCAGACCAAGTTTGCAGCAGATGGGTCAATTGATAAGTACAAGGTGTGATTGGTCACCAAGGGTTTCTCACAGGTGGTAGGCATTGACTACTTAGAGACCTTTACACCCATTGCAAAGATGACTTCTATCTGACTCACCTTGGTTATTGCCGCAACACATGGTTGGGATGTGCACCAAATGGATGTGAAGAGTGCCTTTCTTCATGGAGACCTTGAGGATGAGATCTATATGGAGTAGCTGCCAGGATTTGTTCAGGATTATTCCTTAGTATGTAGACTTAGGAAATCTATCTATGGCCTTAAATAAGCCCCTCAGGCATGGTATGCCAAGATGTATTTCTTCCTTCTCACAGCGGGTTTCACTATGTGCCATTCTAACCCCAATGTCTACTTCTTGTAGCAGGATGATTCGCTCCTAATTTTGGTTCTATATGTTGATAACCTTTTGATCACTGAGAGTTATTCATTGGCTATTATAGTGGTGAAGGCATCTCTCCAAGATATATTTGACATGATAGACTTGGGTTTGTTGCACTACTTCCTTGGCATCAAAATCTCACAGTCAGATTCAAGGATTTCTCTTACATAGCCTAAGTATGCTCTTGATTTATTGGCTCAATTTCACATGGCTAATTACAAGTCATAACTGACTCCCTTTCTATCAGGAGTCAAGATTGAGGCTGACTATTCTTCACCATTGGTTGATGCCACTCGGTATCGACAACTTATTGGTAGTCTCATCTACTTGACTCACACCAGGCCTGACATATCATATATAGTGGGACTTGTCTCCAAATTTATGCAAGAACCTCATGAGCTGCATTGGAAAGCAGCTAAGAGGATCTTGAATTACATACAGGGTTCACATAGATACGAGATTCATTACAGATTTGGCATAGAGGTTGACTTAGTTGGATATATAGATTCAGACTAGGCTGGTGATTCACAGAGTCACAAGTCCACTTCTGGTTATAGTTTCTCTCTAGGTTCTGGTCCTATCAGTTGGTCTAGCAAGAAGCAGAATGCTATTGCTATATCATCCATAGAGGTAGAGTACAGGGGAGCTATTAATGTAGCTATTGAGGCTATTTGGCTTTAGGGGATACTTTTTGAGTTTGGCATTCTTATTAGGTAGCCCACCATCATTTATTGTGACAACCAAAGTACCATTCAGATTTGTAGGAATCCAGTTCAGCACCAGTGGACCAAGCACATAGAGATTCACATGCATTTCATTTGGGAGCTTATTCATAGTCAGGTCATTGACTTGATATTTTGCTATTCTTCGAAGCAGGTTGCAAACATCTTCACCAAACTTTTCACTGAGAGCAAGTTCATTCATCTACGAGCTCTTCTTGGGGTGCGGTCTACATTTGTAGTAGCATCATCTTTAGGGGGCCTTCTAGCCTCTTCATTTCTTTTATGTCTCTCTTTTTGGGGGGAGTTTTTTCCTACGGGTTTTCTCCTTTTCTCTATCTTATGAGAGATTACTTTTGTACATGGGTACCTCATCAGGCCTAGTTACCGGGACCCATTTCATATTTCCACACTACCCACCTAAGCTACACTTATGGGGGGTATTAGTGTAGGTTTTTATTTTTTTCTATTATTTAATTAGGGAAATTTTATATTTGTGCATACATGGAGTTTTCATACATTTGTGGGATAGGCTAGCTTATGTAGAGATATGTGTCATAGATGTGTCATAGGTGTCATAAGAATTTCATAAGTAACTCCCTTGATAGGAGTTACTTCTTTATTCTTAGCACCTTGTCACCACCTTTCATGGAGGAGTTACAGTCTATTCTTGGGGTGCCTTGACCACCTTTTGTGGAGGAGTTACTTATGTGATCTCCTATATGTATTCTTCACTTTGGCCATCTCATGTTAATTAGATATTGGGTTTTCTCCTATTTTATCTTGTGCAATTAATCTTATTGTATAATTTCAAATTGCTTTAGCATTTATATGGTGTGCACTTGCTTCATCTCATGTGATCACGTCTCCATTGCATTCGCATTATCCAGATTCTGGCAACAACTCTGATAGAAATGCCATATAGAGTCATTTTCCTTTGTGAGACATAATTTTAATATCATGCAAGCTAAGTGTTTGAAAAAATGTCATAGATAATCAGTTATCTTCATGAATAATATTTTTGATTCTATCATGCAAGCCAATTTTTTGAATAAATATCATATATAATAATTTTGATTTATGAATAGAAAACTTGTATGTGTGAATTTTAAATTCTTAATATTTTATTTTGAGTTTAATAAGGTTGTAATTTGTGAAAAACAAACTTGAAGGTGCGCATTTTAAAATTTTAATGTTTTATTTTGAGATTAATAATGTTATACTTGAGTAGACCTATAGGTATGCATTTTGAATTCATAATTTTTTATTTTGAATTTAATAAGGTTTTACTTTATGAACACATACTTGTAGGTGTGTATTTTAAATTCATGATGTTTTATTTTGAACTTAATAAGTATGTACCTTGTGAGAATTATACCTATAGGTGTGCATTTCAATTCATATTGTTTTATTTTGAGATTAATAAGGTTGTGCATTATTTTTATTATATAATTTTTGTACAAAAAATTCATAATTGAGATACAACTATATATTTAATTTATTATATGATTTTTTAATGGAAAAATTATGACTAATTAGGTTGTACGTTACTTCTATTCTATGATTTTTTTATGGAAAATTCATGACTGATCTACAACTATACATTTATTTTATTCTAAGATTTTTGTATGGAAACTTCATGACTGAGCTACATCTTTACATTGCTTTTATTTTATGATATTCTAAGGAAATCAAATTGGAAAAAAAGGTTCTTATATTTTTAAAATTTTGCATTATGATTATAAAGTGAACAATTGTTACAATCCTTAAGAATACTCTCAATATACTTTGAAATTTATTTTAATTAAGAAAACTTGTGATAAGATAATTGATAATTACCATATTTTTGGAATGAGGGATTATTAATTATGGAGTATTGGTTGTCCAATAGTGTTATGTTACAAATTCATACTATGTGAATAATATAATCTTGTTTATAATTTTATCATGAACTTGATTAATGGATAATGGATTTGGAAATAAATATTTATATATCATAAAGTATTCATGTACATCCTCCTTTAAGCATGTAAACCCTGGAAATAGTTGTTAATAATAACTCAATCATGAGATAGTTGTGTTGTGAAAAAAAGACCCATATTTATGTATGTATATGAAATATGATTATAAATTCAACACTTTAGCCAAAGTGATGTTATATTTATTTGCATTATCAATTCACTATACTTTCTAGAGTTGCATGTTTTGTTGAAATTCATGAGTAGATAGAGGATATCTAGAGTCTACTTGATTGGATGCATGTAATAATGATTGAAAACACATGGTTCTTAAATGGTTATATTATTTGCCATGGATTATCATTATTTTCCAACCTAATTTAAGGATAGGGACACTCCTAGATTGGGAGGTTTTTTGGGGACCACAAGGTCTATGGTTGGACAAAAAACACCTAGATGATGCTCTCACTTCTTATAGATAATTTCCCTTCTTATAGCTGATTGAAATTAAAACCAAATTACTTAATTAGGATTATTAGACACATTTATTGTTCTCTCAAATGTTTAATATGATTACAAAATATTTTATTTGACCAAACACAATATTCTTTATACATTTATATGTTTGGCTATGTAGTTGTTCTCACAGATGATTTTAATAATTTTATGCTTTTATATTTATATTTTTACACTAGAAATTAGATTTTATTATTATGGATTGTGTTGTTGAAGTGATAATTATGTTTTAGTATATGGTTTGAAAGTATATAAAATGTTTTTTGTATTTATTACGTGTTGAATGATCCACACCACAGGGCCCAAGACCAAGTGTGTAGAGAACAACTTAGCTTTGGTTGTGTAGAATGAATAGGTAAAGATAATTTAGAAAGAAATAAATAAACACATTAAATGGAGTGAAAGTATTAATTTTATGAAATACAACTTATTTTCATTAATAGAGAGTAGAGAAAACTAGTAGAATGTGCTATAGTGAATTTTTTACATAGTATATATGTGAATCATGCTCTCTATGTTATGATTATATGTAGAATCAACCTTAGGATAGCTGTATATGTTACATACTTATAAAAATAGAATGCAAGAGTGGTTAAAACAACTACTAGTTACCAAAAAGATGGTTATGTCAATTTATATTCCAAGTTAGATGATGGTTGGTGAACCCTTTGGATCACATGCATGATGTGAGTTAACATATGGATATGCTATGGAATCCAAGAATTCATTGAGGTACATGGAACTATGAGATATAGAGTACATAAAATTTGGTGAGATGGCATGAAAATTTGTGTGTTATGTAAGCCAGTGAGACATGCATGTTTGTGAGTTGTGGTTCAAAACTATGAGGTGCACTATACTATAGATGTGAGGGACATAGAATTTAGTGAGGAAGTGTAAGACTTATGTAACATATGGGATTATGATTTGTGAAGTGCATAATAATGAGTTCATATTATAGAGTGAATAAAAGTCTATGATATGTAATGAGACTTATTTTTATGGATTTGAACAAACTTTAGATAAGGAGTGTGCAAGATTGGGTGAGAGGTGCATGCCTAACACAATAGAGTGAATGAGTAGTAAGCTTGACTATATGGGAACTATGAAAATATCATTCACCTTTTATTTAAAAATATTTTTCTCCATTACATCAATGTATAATTATGTAAATTGCACCTAAAGTTGCTATGAAGTCTACCACTTGGCCTGATTAACATATTACACAACTTTGACCACTTGAAAAATTTGATGTGTGCCATGGTAGGTCCATGTGTCCATCACTTTGATGATCTGGTCCTCCTATGTAGGACATAAGTGTTTAGGATATAAATTATAAATATGTTATGTCATTGTTGGATAAATAAGTGGTGGAATTTAAGGCTCGATAATCTCCACATTGAATACTAGGTGAATGCCCAAGTACTAAGGTAGATCAAGAACAAAGGCATTATCACAAGCTACATCTAAAATGGTATAATGACCATAGTGTAGAGGCTTGATATTTTTATGTTGACCTTTGAATAATTAATTTTGAATTTATTTCCAACTTGGAATACATGAGGTGTGTGATGCGTTTTATGGCACTTTTTATACCTAGCTTGAGCGCGAGAGATAATCTATTAAACTCTATGGTGAATAGACTGGATGTGTCATACAAAATTATTAGACTTACATACTTCTCATTCTTTTGTATGTGATTCATGTATTTATAATGTGGTAATATATGTCTGTAGGTGCCAAAGATTGAAACCCAAGACATGTCTAGAATGACTATGACTAGTAGAGTTATGAAGAGCCCTATTATAAGCTTGTTGAATGTATAAAAAATTAACATATTAGGTGAAAGCACGTGCATGGTTTTAAATTAATAGGATATTAATAAGTGATAGATTGAAAACTTTGGTTTTCCCATCTAAGGATGAAAAATCCATCGACCAATCTAGTTGTGTACTCATAAAATCACACATTGATTACAAAAGTGGCTCATAAATCATGGATAATGGTACAAGATGATGGATATTGGCATCTCAAAATGAAACCAAACATGTTTTAATAATGCTTTCATAGTTCCAATTATGTTAATGTCTTTTTTACATTTGACTATGATATCCATCTTAGAAAATCAATCCACTACAACAAACATAATGTCATGTTGTTTTATTTTCACAAGAAATCCAATCATCAAATCCATGTTGATATATTCTCATGGTATGAATGGAACTGGTATAGGTGTTTAAATTAATATATTCCTCATTAGGGGGTTGGAAATTAAAAAAGGAATACAATACTTGATGTGGCATTCCACATATTTTCACATGTGTGGCAAGTAAAGTGTGACTACAATATGGCTATATTATTTATCATATCAAAGAATCTTGATGTCTTTGTATAATGTGCTTCCTAGATGAGTCATTGGTGAGTTATGATATAGGGATCATAGAGATATCTAATCTTGTAGAGAATATATCTAGATAATTATAAATCCTACACTTGTTTACCTTATGTGAGGCTAGTCTAAGTTGATGTGAAGTCTTGATCAGTTGATTAGAAAGATACCTAGTCTATAAAGTTATGTTTTCACATGTCCAACACCATGATGATCATGTGAACTAATGGTAAACTAAGGAAATTTATGGAATTTAGTTTCCTTAACTTTATTAATCTTGATCACTAGATGGAACTCTTATAGGTAAGTCATCTATTTCACGTGGTGCACATTTTCTAGTTTATTATGTGACTATAAAAACTAAAGTGGTTTATGGTTTAAATGAATAAATATCTCCTTAATAATAATGTAGTGTTTCCATTACTTATTTGTTTTAAAAATAGCACACAATTTATTCTCATAGTTAGAGTACCTTTGCACCGTGTCACTAAACATATTAGAATGGCATGTGACTAGATATCCATGTTGAATGAGCATTGTACTGAATACATAGTCAAACACATCAATGTGAATTTTAAAGGTTTGCATAGTTTTGAGCATCACAATAATAGGTGATATACATAGGCATTATTTTAGTGCCTTATAAAAATGTTATTTTTCATGAGTATATTCAAACTAGGCTTTGGCACATGTGAACTAGTTGTGATCCCAAGAGATGTGTAAGAAACTAAGGATGAACATACAATAAAAGTTAGAAAATCCAAAAAAACTCCTCAATTATATGATATTATTTGGAGTAAGCCAATATTCTATCACTTTTATCTTCTCTACATCTACTTTGATGTTAGTGAAATAAATGATGTAGCCTAGGTATTATATATGTGCCTTACCAAAGGTACACTTCACTAAGTTATCTTGTAACATGTGTCCACATAAAGTGTCTAAGATGCATGAGATGTGTTCCATATGATCCTACTAAGTCATATTAAATATGATAACGTCATCTAATTAAATGATGATGAAGGAGTTCAAGAATGGATTGAGTAGATCATCCATCAAGTGAATGAAAGTGGTTGACAATTGGTGAGGATGAAGGGCATGACCAAGCATTCATACAATACTTCCCAAGTCTTGAATGTTTTCATCCAAAAATAGTTAGTATGGATTGGATCCTAATGGTAACCTAACTTTAGGTTGATCTTGGTGAAGTATTGTGTGTCTCATAGCTATAACCTAATGGTATTGTGTGACTATGACTACTCGGCTTAGGAAATAAACTTTAAAAACTTACACAAACACTGCCAACAATAGATAGATGGATATGAAAATTGATAATGTCCACTATATATGTAATTATCTAGGTTTATTATGATATTTTTTTCACCTATCATTACACTTGAACTTTTAGTTTTTTATAGATGTTTAATTTTCCTCAGTCATATGCGTAGATCCTAATTTTTTCCCTTTGCCTTAAAACCTAAAATTCACTATAAAAATAAGATATACTTATAAAAATGGTATATAAATATGAGTTGGAAAGTAGAAACCAAACCATAATGATTAATTTAACATTGTTTATGTTATAATAATTCTAAAATGGCTCAATCTATGCATAGTTCTTCCACCTATGTGTATGCATGATCAATCATGATCCATTGTAATATGATGCAATACTTGGATTTTGATACTTGACAACATGAAATTTTGACCTTATGTTTTATATTCAAGAATGGATTTAGGGATTGTTCCTTTCAATATTTTATAGATTTTAATTCTTTTTAATAATGTCATAATGATGTGCAAATGACTTTATCAATATGTAAGTGGTTCTCAATGTAATTTCTAAGTGAGTAAGAACTTAGGATTAAATATTAATTATATATGACTTTTTGATAATTCCACCCTTAATTTACATAGGAAACATGCTTAGGTTGATCCAAGGCATGAATTTGACCCATAGATACTACCATCAAATATGGACACCTAAGATAATCCCCAACATCTAACTATTTTTTGGTACTACCCAAAAAATTAAAAATAAATATCTAGAATATAGATACAATTAGCTAAGGATAATGGGTAATTTTATAGTAGAAAAGGAGATACATAAAATTAAAGACAAAAAAAAAATTGGTTATCCTATTTAATATATAGGTAGACATATTTGAGAAAGTGTGAAAAAGAGTAAAATGTGTATGTACAAGTCTTATATGTCAAAACTAATGTTTTCAAGTGTCTAATACGAAATTTATGTATCTACACATGGGTTAATATTATGGACCAACCTGATTTTAAATAAAAATATTTAGTTAGTAGGATTATAGGAAAAAAACCATTTTAGATTATATATGGGTAAATCTAAGAGGAGTTATGGAGTTACATGGCATAAAAATTGAGTAAATAAAAAGAGAAAATGAAAAGGATTTTTTATAGAATATACAAGATGTGCATAAGTGTTTTAATAATTGGATAAGATTATACCATATCATAATAAATGTGGAAACATGAATAAAATGTAAGTAGAGTATTAGGTTGGAGATATGGTATTATCACATTTGAGGAAAGAGAGATTTACAAAAGGATCATATAAATATAAGTATGGTGAATCCTTTAAATAATTTTTTTTGAAATCTTTGTTTGAGTTTGTGTTCAGTATCAAGAATTTTTTTAATATGGGGTAAAAATATTATTTCTAATATTATATATTTTAGCTTTATAAACTTCAAATTTTTATCCTTTATTAAATGCTTCATTATCCATATCAAATAATAAATGTTTTTTCTCAACATATAAAAAGGTAATATAATATAATTTATTATTATTTCTCATAGGAGGAACTTTTTAAGGTATGTATAACATTCATATATTTAAATGTGATAATTTTTTAATCAAATTAGCTAAAATTTATATGATAAATAATATAAATTTTTTGATGGTTTTCAATCAATCCCATAAACACAACATGAAATAATAAGATACCAAAGTTTCATGACCAACATGCTTAGACTAAAAAAAATTCCCAAAAACAACATAAAGTAATTAAGTGTGGAAATTTATTGGGTTTGCCTCAGTACCACCACCATTTCCAAGAGTAACTATAATATCTTAAATGCCCTATATCCTTTCTAATTTCTCCATGATTTCCTCAAAATAAAGGTGATAAATATTGATATGCCACTCATTTTGATGAAACCTTATATTAACATTTATACCTATGGTCAAACAAATTATTTAGACAACTACATATCTTCAAGTTGAAGACAGACATTGATAAGGTTGTTTCATAATTTTCATTCCTAATCAAGTAAATTTATATGTTCATGACTATGTTTGTCAACCCACAACACAAAAAAAAATTATCTTAAGCTTTACTTCCCATGAATCCATGTCAATAAATCTTATGCTTAAGAGTAGTGTAAATTATATTAAAGTATGTTATAGGTCCTCAATGACCTCATGATTCTCCATCACCATATTACATATCTGGTATACCTCTACAACCAAATTCTAGTGGGAAATAGTGCCACCCTCCATGATTTCTTTCATCTCTCTTAGTCCTCCTTGTTTGAGGTTAAAAATGGAAAATTAGGATGGACAAATAAAATGTTTTATTTCTTTCCCATTTGAAATTAATATTTTTTTAGTTTTTTTCATTAACATTTCATATTTTGTATTTTAACCTATACCCAATTTACCAAAATTACATATTCATTCAAGTTCATACTTCAAATAAGGGAGGGGAGAAAATAAACAACTCAACTCTTGGGCCCTAGTCTCCAGATATTGTAACTAGGGAGCCAACAATCAACCCTTATAATACCCCAAGATTAACCTAGTGCCCTTCTTCATAACCCCACATATGATTTACAAAATCCTTCATACATGACCAAAATCTCATTAAAAATTTGTGCAAACTTACAAGAAACAATTATCCCTATATAGAAGTTGTAGAAAGAGATAAACCTAGTAAGATTCAAAAAATAAATTCAAACAAACAATAATATGACACATAACATTCCTAAAATAGAAATTTTGAAAACAGCAAGCTAGTAATTTTCTAAAACTAAAACAAACCCAAAATGTAGAAAATACAAGTTAAAATTTATCCATCCAACAAAATAAAAATTTAAAATGTCATGTTACCCTACCAAAGGTCCTCCAAATGATGTATAATCTTTCCTCCTCTCCCCTTACTCTTACTTTTCTCTCCTCTTTCCCAACTAGTAAAAATTTAAGTTTTAAAGTAGAAAATTAAGAATAATATGGGAATGAGTTATTTACCCATCTCCCAATGATATCCTTAGGGATTGACCTACAATAACCTAATTGTAATAAAACCTTGAGAGCTTCATTTATGGTATTGGATTGATTAAGATTTGGTCCTACACACATTATTTAATGCCCCCTCTAATGGAACTTAAAAGAGGAAAGGGGTAGACTTTTATAACATTTTTATTTTTAAGCCAAAAATCAAATTTAAAATTTACAATATAATTAACATTCGTATGATGATACATAAGACAAGGGTAGCAGTGAAAGTTAAAGTCACATAATACATGGGAGTCCTCTAGGGTAAAAGTGATATTAGGTACATGTCCACTACATTATATGTTTATGACACATAAGGGTGCCTAATTTGGCTATGGAAAGGGTTAAGAAATGTCATGTGGTCCAAGTTACATACTTGCATCACCATCCTATTTTTGGTTGTTTACCTTAATTTTAGTTTTATGAAAAATGAGGATAAACAAATGCACTAATGAATAGATATAATAAAATATAATATCAAAGTACATAAATTAGATCTAATATTGTGTTAAAATCATGATCATAGCTCAATTTTAATGTAATAATGATAAATGAAATGTAAATAAGAGGAAATGAGATGAAATGATCACACATTTACTATTTATAGAAATCTAAATGTGGAATATGTTTATATGGATTGTCTACCAGATGTGCGAAATATGAGTTTTTTAGGTAGAATCGTCACTTACTATGATTTTCACCTGGGTAAATTCATGTTTTGGAGTATGTATATGGCCATTGAGTCTGACATACATAGGTTTTCTAGATTTTCACTTCTATCAATTTTTTTATATAGACCTATCCTATGTTCTCACATTATTTTTTCATGAGACAAAATCTCATTTTTTATATTTATTTGTTCACATAATGAAATAGTCATAGTGAAAAAATATTATATATTCAAGCAACCACCAAGGTGGGGTTGTAAACTGCATATCTTATACACTAAAATCAAACCTCTGTGTAGTTTTAAATATGTGTAAATGGAATACGTCAAGAAAATTCTTTGAACATCCTCTTCCCTAGAAGTGAATATATATATATATATATATATATATATATATATATATATATATATATATATATATATATATATATATATATATATATATATATATATATATATATATATATATATATATTTGGTACAAAAAGGCAAGGATAGACAAAGATATAAAAAACAAATAATTCATAACATAGGGAAAATACTTAACACCGAGATTTATCATTCCTCATACTTCAAGACAAGATTCATTTCATATCATCTTACACACTTGTGATGGATTTTTATATCTTTGTCTATCCTCGCCTTTTTGTACCAAATAAATGTTTATTTGGTACAAAAAGGCGAGGATAGACAAAGATATAAAAATCCATCACAAGTGTGTAAGATGATATGAAATGAATCTTGTCTTGAAGTATGAGGAATGATAAATCTCGGTGTTAAGTATTTTCCCTATGTTATGAATTATTTAACCTTATGGCATACAAACTTGACCAGAGGTAAACAAGGATTATATCTCAAGCAAAATCATTAAAATGTGTGATATTTGAATAACAAGTAGATTCTATTGAGTGTTAGACATATTTATGGGACTAAAGAAATAACATAAATCTCAAATAGGGTATAAAAATTTAATAAAATATGATAGTAAACATAATTAATTCTAGTATGGTAAATGAGTGGAAAGACATTAAGGAAAAGGGTCTTGTACCAAATTTATGTATTTACATCATTCCCCCACTTTTATGTAAGTATGACAAGGGTGAGTGAATTCATTCACACTTTATTGAAGGTTTTTTAAAATATCTTGAGATGTGTAGTCCATTCACACTTTATTTGTCTAGTGCACTTGAAAAACTTGTGCACATTTTAAGAATTAATCATTATTCTTGATATATATTTGTAAAAATGTGAACCTTGAAAATTTTAAATTTAAAAATATCTAGGAATGAATACACTTGTTATTGGTTTCTTAAAATCACACAACAAACTTATTTCATTACTAAACTTTTTAAAAGTGTTGGATGACAATCAACACTTATCTAGGAGTTTTTAGTGCCCATAAATCATGCTATTTAAATTTTGACAAATGTTGAAGCATATCCATTTTTTATCTGGGAGTTTTCATCCTAATCCACTTATTTATAAAGGAATTAAATAAATATAATACTAAAAATCTTTGAGTATAAACCTTCAATACTATGGTGATCATATAAAAATGTTCATGCTTGAATTTCACTCAGGTAGAAATTACTTTTAGCTGTTATTGTGTATTTATTCCAGCCTTTTGAGGTGAGAGATGTGACCCTATTTTTTAAATCACTCATCTCAAAAGAAAAATTTAACCACATAATATGTTATTAGAATAATATATCTTAAACATCAATACCCTATAACTTATATAATGATCATGTAAATAAATTATGTTATTACAAACTTTCCCGTTGTATGGATATATTAACATCTAATCATGCCTCAAAATTAAGTTATCTATATATAAAATATAATTTTATAGTATAACCTATCATAGGAAATATAATATCATATAATTCATAGTTATGATGGTACAATACCCTTTAATTAAAATTATGATGAAAACAACTAGAATGTCACAAAGTATGCCCTAGTTGGGCTAAATATAGAAATGAGAAAAACACAAATAGTATTACCCCAAATATTAATGGTAACTACCATGAAAATTTAGTAACTAAACAAGTATAATGCAGTATATGGACATGATAAAAATTATGAAACCAATCATAGAATAGTAATAGTTAATCATAGTCAAGATCACACAAGTTAGTGACCACACATAAGTTAATGAATCAGAAAAAATAAAAAAAATAGAATCCTATATGGACAATGATGCACATGCAATAAATACTCACACATATTAATTAGTGTAAAACATGTAACAATCACAATGAATATATCTATGTAATGTGTAATATCTAGGTATGAGAAATATATATAATCAATGTAAATAGATTGTTATGATTTACAGATATAATAAAAAGTATCACCATTATAATCTTTTGTATGGTAATTCACCCAAGGCTAAGTATGCCACTATTGAAAATGTCCCATAATGTATATGAAAATAATTACCACAAATCATCTAGATGGTCCATAAGCATTTAAATATTGTATATGTAAAAATCACTCACTCAGATAAAATTCCATGAGAAACATTTCCATAAAACATGTATATAAAATTCCATAGTATAGAAAAATGTGCAATCATGTGTAGAAATAATGTTTTTACAAATTTTATATTTTATATTTTTTAATGTTTATTTTACATTATTTTGAATCATAAGTTTTGACATTTTAGGGCCATGTATGTGTTAAATATTATAGTCATAATGTGGCAAGATGTAAAAAATTCATATAACATAAGGGCCCATCAATGTGATAATGAAATACACATTTTTAGTATCGCTCCAAATCATCATATAATGACAATGTAATGAAATAATAGGCATGTATGGTATGCTATCCAAATGTATATATAATTTTAATGGAATGCACATACATTGTGTAAGTATGTTCCCCTAAATGTATTTAAGTACAAGTAAAATATGTCAATTTACAATGTTTTTTGTGAAACCAATCAAATGTCAAGGTATATATTAAAGTTGGATATATAATCAATTTAAATTCATAAGATGAAAGGATGCAATATACTTTATATATATATTTTCAATAAGGTTCTTGGATAAATTTATTTGAGTATCATGCCCCATGAGAAGAAAAAATATAAAATGTATCAATCAAGTTCATGGAAACTATGGGTATGATGCCACCATAGGCACATCTATGTGAAGATATGATCAAGTAGGTGTATGTGTTGGGTGTGATTATCCTATTGGAAAATTTATCAATAGTTTTTATGTTTAATTATTTTTTGGATTTTTTTATAATATTGTAGTATAATACAGATTACCATACATGGAGTCTCAGTGGAAAATCTAAAAAATAGAGGAATAATACGAGTAGGAATATAATCAACCTAAAACTCCCCTAAAAATTGAGTGTTTACTATGATGGAATCTCCAAATGTATATGTTTTGATGACTAATAATTCTATGTAAGTGCTTATAATGGAATCAACAATCAAATGGTCAAGGACAATGCAAAATAACAAGCAATAAAAATCAAGTGGATAGAAATATATAAATGAGTATAGAAGGAAAGTTCCAAGGTGTTAAATCAAGTATAAAAAAGAGTGAAGTAAATTTATAATAAGAAGGGAATATGTAGGATAAAACTATTAGATTAGATGCTAGGATCTATGGATCAAGAGAATGCATAGGTTTATGATAAGCACAAGTCTAGAAAGTTCACAACATAATAGCTACAAGAAAATTAAATCACATACATGAGAATATTTAATAAATAAATTAATATTTAAAACCAATATTATATTAAACAATATCTCACTAAGAGAGATGCACAAATATGAGTGCATGAGTAACTCCTCCATGAAAGGAAGTTATAGAACCAATAATATAAGAGTAACTCCCATACCTAGAATAACTAGTCAAGAAAGTTACTTCCTATTTATCTTGGAAAAATGTAACTCCAAGTACACATAATAAATCTTATACATGATAGTAGGAAAAATACAAGTGAGGGGGAAAATTCCATAATAAATAAATATTAAAAAAAGGAAAACCCTACTCTAACACCCCCTATAGGCATAACTTAGATGGTCAGTGTAAAAAATGGGTCTCGATAACTAGGCTTGATGAGGTATCCATGTACAAATTAATCTCTCTTAAAGTAGATAAAGGAGAAAACCCATAGGAAAATCTCCACCCCCCCCAAAGAAAAGAGAGAGAGAGAGAGAGACATAAAAATAAGAGGCTAGATTACCCCGTCCCTCCGCCAAAGATGATGTTTTAATGTCCCAAACCTCAAGAAGAGATTGTAAGTGAAGATAATTTCTCTCTGTGAAAGGTTTGATGAAAATTTCTACAATCTACTCTAGCATCTTTAAATATCTCTAATCAATGGTGTCCCCATGAATGATCCCTCTATTGAAATACATGTGAATCTCTATGTGTTTGGTCTGATGATGTTGGAATAAATTCTTGTAAACTTGATGGTCCTCTATTTGTCATAGTGGATGATGGTAGGTCATTTTAAATAGATACCAAACTCTATGAGAATACCTTAAACCTATATGGTCTCAGTGGTAGCATCAATATCCCACCTAAACTCTACCTCAGTAGATGATAAAACAATAACATTTTACTTCTTGCTTGACCAACTAATTAGACCTAAACTAATGGATAAACTATAGCCTGAAATAGACTTATGATTATAATTATTGTTGTCCCAGTATAAGTGAATATATCTAATGAAGTGGATGTCATTTCCATCTCTACAGTGAATCCTAAATTTTTGTGTGACCTAAATATAGTGTAAGATCCTCTTAGTTACATTTTAATGCATCTTTTGGGATTTTTGTTATATCTAAAATTATCACCCTTGAGAGTGTGTTTCAATCCCTCTCAATTGAGATATACAATGGAATTATTCCTAGGTTATGGGTGACCTCTTATTGGACTAAACCTCTAGATTATAGGGCTATATCCCCTTGATGTATCAATTAGGATCCACTATTAACTTGCCAAGGAAAAATATTAGGGATAACATAAAATAAACCTAAATATGGAGGTAATACTCCAAATAAACACCCTCCACTTGACTATAATGTACTAATAACATGGATTACGCCTGAAATTGATCACACTACTCAATAGATACCTTTAATCATGAGTATTTAAACATGAAAGTTATAGATAATGCATTGGATGAGAGGGTTGGTCAAGATGTCTAATCAAAGAAATAATGATTGAAAATACAATTAAAAACTACATCAAACTCACCATGTGACTTGTAAGAAGATAATCTATTTACAAATAAGTAAGAGAGCATAAATGAGAGAGCACAATCACTACTACTAGCATAGATAAACAAATCATGGAATCACACTAGTTGTAAGCATGTGAGAATGTAAGAATCATATTTGTTTATCATTAAAATTAATAATAAAAGTATTTATCTTAGTATGGATTTACCATACTCAGCCAAAAGATCCTTAAAAATCCAAACAAGGTTGTATATATAGATAATGCGATAAGGAGAGAGAAAGAGGCATAGAAGAGTCCATTGAAAAGCGTTATTCCATGACAAAAAAAGTTAAAATAAATAAAAATTTTAGAGATTAGTCTTATAAAATCCTTCAAAATGTGTTTATTTATGTGATCATTATCTTCTAGAGACTTGGGATAGGAAATGTTCTTCAACTCATTAGATGACTCAGCACCTTCTTAGAAATTGCCTTCCTTCTTGCTTAAAAGTGACAAGTGGCCTTACTTATCTTTAAATAATTTTAAAATACCCTATGCCCTCTTCCTTGACACTTTTCATATGTTTTATATCTCTTGATACTAACATTATATTGGTCATCATGTTTCATTTCATGTCTTGAAGCTAATCAGCCTCATTACACCATCTTCTTTAAAGGTCTTCATGATACACAAGGATGTCATGTTCCATCCTACATTTAATCACCTAATTGTATTTTCCATGGCCTAATGAGGCTCCAAAAATTATAAACAATAAATCTTAATGGTTTTTAATAGGGTTTCAAGATCTATATGACCTCTCATAGATCTATACTTAGGATTCTTGAGCAACAATAGTGGTACAGTCACTTCTTGGCACAAATTAGTGACTTGAAAAGGTTCATGAATCATATTAGGGTGTTAATAAAGGAGATAAAATACCATATAAACTCTTTATATGATTATAAATTCCTTATACCTTATTTTAAGACCTAAGATCACCATGCATACTCATAATTAGGCCTACATCCATGCTTTTAAGGTCAATTCTATATAGTTTTGCCCTCACATATGCCAAAATGATGCTCATTTAGGTGTGTGAGAGAGGTATAGAGATAATAAAAGTGATTTTTAAGTCTTTTCCATCCATTTTATGTCTTTTAAAATAATATTTCTCCCATTGGGTTATTTGAGAGGGTTTAAATAAGGTTTACGGCTCTATAACTCTTAACGATTGTTTATAGAATTGAGGACCCTAATGCCTAAACCAATGCCAAAATTTTTAATTATAAATTTTATTTAACCTTTCCAAATTATCTAAGGATTCCATTTATCTCCTCCAAGATTATCAAATGTGGTGAAACTGTCTCTTAAGTTAGTAGGCCTACAATTGTGAGGTCGAAAGAGAGAAAATTAAGTGAAAAGGGGAAAAAACTATTTGGTTTTGACTTTAAACACCTTATTAAGGTATATTTCATTCATCATTACCTATGCCAATGTTATTATTTACTAATATTCTTATATATACCTTTTGTAACATCCATTAGCTCATGTTAGGGTTTATAAGCATTTTTGCACTCTTGGGCCTAATAGCTTACCTAACATCTTATTTATTGTCTAGTAAATTAGAACTCATGAAAAAAAATTATAAAATTTTTATCACCCTCATGAGAATTTTAATCTTCAAACTTTTTTCAAAATATGAAATTTATCCACATATTAATGTACAAGTCTGTGACTATTCATTTAGGCCTGTTAGGCCTAATTAGATTTTTGTGTTTGTCATTACCTTTAAGAACTTAATAAATAAATGAGAGTAATATTAGGATTAAAATATAAATTAATAGGCATATTTTTCTCCCTTTACTTCACATTTCATGCATAGGCCAACACATTCCCTTCATTCTTCTCAAAGAACCTGCCTTTAAGAATCTAATAGGTCTGCCTATGTGAACTGTGAACCCCATTATTTTTTTGAAAACTTGAGGTATTATTGAATGATGATAACATTATATTTATTAAAATCATGTACAAATAAAACATATTGACCTTTTTTTCTTAATCTAACTCCCTTTGATGATGGTTTTTGAATTCTCTCTTTATGCAATGGTTTACAAATTTCACTTTGTTTCTTAATAATTAAAATACTTTGATTTTGAATTAAAATATGTTTATTTACCCTAATTTTCCTTATTATAAACTTCACTAAAACTTCCAAATATTTTATTAAGTTCAATTCCTTTTCATAACCAACATTGCACTCAGTATATACCCTCTTTGTAGCCCTTCTTTGCTCTAAATCTTTTCTGTGTAGACAAGTACAAATGTAATATAAAAAAACTAATGACTATTACAAATAAAATTTACTTAATTCTATTACTTTAAAAAGTTTTTGAACTTTAACTCTTAGCTTAGGCCACTTTTCACACCCTTTATAGGTCATTGTTACCTTGAATTAGGTCTCTTAGGGTATGATTTACAAACAATCTCAAATTTACATAATTATATGTACATTCACACCATGGAAACCATAAAATATATTCACTCACATTATACTTAATATTTTAACAAAATTTAAACTATTTTTTATGGTTCAAACTCTCATTACCTTCAAAACCCTAGATCTAGGGCTTATTTGCTCACTGTCTCAGTCGAGGGTTATTAAAATTCATTTGCTAACATTTGTAAGGGTTTCAAAAATTCCAACTTGGTTTGAAAGGTATGTATTAGTTTTACCCACATTTTCCAAGAAACATATTTGGTATACCAACCCTGAATTACAAGTTTCAATCTAAAATACACCGGACTGTGTTAGGTAAATCATAATCTATAGGTCAATTATGAAAAAAATGAACCTTATGAAAAAAAATACAACAAAAGAGCATAAAAACTTTAATACACCTTAAAATGACTTAATATCACTATCTAAGAATGTTATCCTTGACCCAAATCTCATTGATCTTACCTTGCATGAAACAGATAATCCAAACCTCTACACTTGTTACAGAAAACTTAGGGTTTTATATTAGTTTCTTACTACTAAGCAGTTCTCTGACATTTCCTTCTCAAAAAAATTATTAAAAAATATCAAGGACCTCTCCCATATCCTCTTAACACTTTAAATAATCTCATATTCATTATCCATTATCAAAGCACATACAGTTATTGAATACCTTTGTTCTCAATCAACAGGGGACTATGTAAGAAATATACAAGCAAGATTCTTTAGTATAACTGTTTAATAATTTATAATTTCCACAAAATACCTACTTATATGAGGATTATAATAATTTCATACTATCTTAGAACATTTTTTATAATAATTTCCAAAGACATTCATTAATTAGTTAAAATAGATGCTTAGCAAACAACAGTCATTACATAACCAATAGGGTCTATGACTATGCTTATCTGATCACCAAATATCTTATTTTTTATATCATTTAAATGTACCACAAACACATTTATTAGAAAATATATAAACATATAATATTATTACCAATTTAGTTTGATAACCAAGTTTTGAAACACTATCTATAACAAGAACACACAACTCAGATTTTGAAACATGTATCTTGGTTCTCTCAGAATAGGGGATTACTTTTCACTATTTATCTATTCAAATTTTTATATAAAACAAACATGCTTTAAAACAAGTTTTAAATTCTTTCTTTCATTAATAAAAAACCACATACAAATGATTGAAACCACAAAATACTTCATATAGGGTCTGCAATTTCATATTTTATCAAAGAAACAGGGGATGTCACCTTCAAATTCCCCTTCTATCTACATACCAAAAACTTGTTCAATTGCATACCATCTTGTATTCAAATGGGATCCACCATAATAACCAAAAATAACTCCATATATACCTATAATAGTTTCACAACTGAAAATTTTAACTTTCCCTCTGAATGGTCTCTTTCTTACATTTACATTTTCATATGTTTTTCCAATATGAACAACTTATTACCATGCTCCATATACTAAATCACATATTAAGGGATTTTACATAGTATTAGGCATCTTAGACACATTTTTAACATTTTTTACACCATGATCAACCTCATATAATTCATGAAAATATCTATAAGGCTAAGAAGATTCAAAATTTTAAATAGTGCATTTTGGAGGGAAACTCCATATTTCAAATTTTATGAAACTTTTACAAACCTAGATCACTCTTAAGACCACATTAGGACCTAATACACCTATGAAACATCTAAAATACCTGATTAAGACCAAAAATGGATCAAATTGGGGTTATAATAGGATGCCCCTACATCAGATATATAGGTTTAATATACTTGTATAGACCTATGATACCCATGTCTAATCCACCTACAACTTAGCTACATCATTTTCTCATGACAAACCTATAAGTGCTAGTCTTAGGCTCTTGAATACAAGTGAGATGTGAATTATTCCTTGGTAATTTGATGTTTATTATATGGTGTTATAATGTTTATCAAGATTCTGATTTTGCTATAAAAACCTCTAGATCTCCTTCTATCACCACACAATAAGTGCTTTCTCTATTTTGCACACATAGTTTTGTGTATACCTACCAGCTATTTTGACTAAGCCTACCATTTTGAATGGCCTGATACCAATAACCTATAATTTTTCAATATTAAATGATTAATCATGATATTAATGGTTCCTTTACACCTAAAATACCTATTAGTGTCCTACCTTGGTATTCATAAAGCACCTCTTCCTACATTTACCTGAATAGGCCTGATAGTGATCATTTGAGATGATGCCTTACTAGGATTGAGGATAAGCTCTTGGTGTCACAAGGTGAAGATAATGAGACTCATACATAAGATATGAAAACCAAATTATTATCTTGGTATTATTTATTATATCCTTTTTTAATATTCTTTGTAACCTTCAACAAGGCATATATTTTCCCTTATAGGCTTGTAACTGTGACCATATCATCTACAAGAGTCATGCATGGAGATTGAGGTTTATACACCCAACTATGTTATTTAAATTTATATTTTAAGATATTAGAGATTAATATGTATGTTTAGTAGTATGTACTATATGTTCTAAGTCTTGTAAGTCCTCATGCCTTTAGGCTCATAAGTCATAATTGTCCACCTATAGGTCTGTAGACCTATGGGTGTACAAGAACAACCTTAAATCTACTTGTGAACAAACATAAACTCTCCCTCATTTATTATACATTACCATTTTTAAAATAAAACTTTATACATCAATTTTTACCTTCATTTTGTCCATTATAGATATATTTTAGTGAACATACGTATGAATGATTACCTAAGCCTGTGAATGACCATGGGCTCTAAAGTGCCTTTTGATTAGCCTAAATGGTTTGAGCATAGTGTAGGCTGCCTTTTTTATCAAATATATCCATCTCCATTGGAGGGACATGACAAAAAAAATATTTTTCCTCTTAATAACCCTTTCAAGTATGAAACACATGCTCACATTACTACATTTTGTCAAGGACAACATGCTACCATTAATTATTTCAAACACATTACCTTGCAGGGTGAGTACACATGAAATTATTGGTAGTAAAATTTTTGATATACTTGAGAGAGGAAATATGAGATATGTTTAAGAATGAATACTTTGAAAACTAGATCAACTACACTTGCAATTGCCTACTACTTTGATTTATGCCAAATACTTGTGAAAAAACTATAGGTTACCATCATTTTGTAAATATTTAGATTTATGAAAGTATTGAATAATTTTTTTAGAGAATTAAGTGTGGAGGATTTTTAAAAACTTCACCAACACACTCTCAACTACTGAAGACACCAAAACATCAAGAACTCCATTGTCTACAACCTACAAACTGCTCCAAAATGAAGATCTCTTATCTCTTAGAGCTCACACATGCCAATAAAGGATTGGAAAATAATTAATGAAGTTTTTGTAGACAAATTATATCCTTTTACATTTATCTCATTCTTTTAACAAGATTCAAACTTCCATTTCAAGGATAAAACTATGCTAATAGGGTTTTAGACCGACTCATAGTCTTAGTCATTATTCATAAAAGAGGGGCCACCAATATAAGAAATATGGAAATGGATTTTAAGGCCATTAGGAACCAATAATTTGGTAATAAAATTAGGTCCCAACTTTCTCTCTTCTCTACGTGGAATGAGTAAATTAAATCTACCTTTGTGAGTCTGCCAAGGAGCTTAATAGGATAAAATAAGTATTTCTTGCTTTTATGAGACTTATAGCGAATCCAAATGCCTAGTTTAAGATAGATAGAGGAGGCCATGGAGGTGCATGGAGAGAAAATTAATTCTAAAAACCTTCAAACACCTATTTAAAAACCTCTCTTTTACCATAAAAATTGCTATATTATGCTTGGAGACCCTGCTAAAATAGTATCAATGGAGTTTCCCATGACTATACACATGAATGCAATATGTTTGGAGAATTTAAAAATTAATTTCCATTTATTTAAAAAATATCCTTTGAAACATTATAAAATGATGAAAAAATAGCTCAAAAAGGGTTTATAATGTTAGAGAGGAAGATTAAACATTTTCGTGGGCACTTGTACCGACCAAAGGAGGGTTGGGATGACTTTTAAAATTTTAATTGATTTAAAAAGGCACTCTAAACCTATGATAAATTTTTAATCAAATTGACATATCATGATATGGGTAATCATAAGACTTATAAGGATCATTACCTTAATTTTGTCAAAACTACCTTAAAGTTTACTAAGCATGACAAATAAAGAGATTTCCAAGGTGGTCAATCAAGGTGTATGTTTGATTGTCCAAGTTTTTTATGATTTTTTATCTCTAAAATTTTTATCATTTATAAGAGGGTTCTTTAAGCCCTTTCCATCTTTAGAAGAACTATGGGAACAACCCCAGGCTATGGGTCACCTATGGCAGGGTTGAACCTCTAGAGTAGGTTAGCTTCCTCTTTGGTGCTCACCTAACACTAATGATAAACTAATTATTCACAAGGAAAAGGGTTATAAATGGAAAAATACTCATAATAAGTTTAACCAGGTGATGCACCAAATAAAATTGGGGAACTCCCATAATCTTGAACCCACAATAGATTTTTAGAGGACAATACTAGCTCACACAATCTCAATATCAAGCTGATTACATAAGTGTTTCATGGAAGATGTTTAAGAAGAAAAGAATGTAAAAAAAGAGGAGTTATAAGACTCACTATAATCTCATGTTAATGGTAGATAAAACACTAATCTAGACCTACAAACACCATTGAAAGATCACTGAACAAGGTCAAAAAGAAGGACATGGATAGGGAAAATTCTCCTTCACATAATGCCATAGTTCACAACTCACTAAACATAGATTCAAGGAAAAATATAGTTAAAGAAAGTCATATATTTCATCAAGAGGTATTTCTTATAAATTCTTGTTAGGTTTAAGCCTAATCAAGATGAGCATATTTTGAAATATCTCATAGAGTGTCCCAACTCCTCAAAATCAAGAGTCCTTATGAGAATCTAAGAGAGAGAGAGATACATAATGGAAAGAATGGTTAATATAGATAAGGGTAAGAGAGATAATGGGGAGGATGTTATCCATGATCATTAAATGAGCTATCACCTTGCATTCTAATCAGGTCAAATCCAACATCAATCAATTATCCTACATTTATTTCAGTATTCTTCAAGTTATTCTAATTGGCTGAGAGATCCACTAGAAGATAAGTGCTTATTTTTCATGATGAGTCATGATTATTTCAAGGAGAAAATATCTCCAAAGGCTCTTATTAGCATTGAATATTATAGCTACCTCTTTACCCACTAGATCCTCTATTTCTTTGATTTTACATGTAACCCTCCACTTGTCATCTTCCACTTGGTCTCATTATGAGGATAAAAATCCTCATGTTCATGGGTCTGATAGAGCCATTCCTAATTATACTTGAGAAGTGGTTTGTACCTACTTATCGAGGATGTGTCCATTTTTGAAGATAAGACACTCTTATATATCTTGTTTATATATGTAGTTAATCCAACCTAGACATATATTAACTATAGATTGAAAACCAATCTAAGTTATTAGTTTTCATATAAATATTATATCAATGAAAACTTATAGGCTACGTAGCCTAACTTTTGGATTATATTTAGGTTTTAATAAACATATTTTGCCTTTAAACCTTAGGAAAACTAAGATCTCTATGTATGCACATGTCTCCTTTTGACAACTAGTCATTGACCTTTGATATATATATTAGGTCCAAAAGACCTATTCTATCTCTATGACTCTCTAATGGTGGACCCTGATCCTTGAAACATCCATCTAGTTTAACCCAGATCAGGTCTAGACTTAGTTCCTTTATTTTTTACCTTGCTTGGGCTGAAGAATTCCCTATTAACCTTCATTGAAATGTCTTGGGCTAGATCCTTTGCTTATTGGACATCAATCATGACTCAACCTATTTAACATTTTGACCCATCTTGCTTTATTGATATTTATCTATATGATTGAGTGAGATCCATCGATATTTCCCTTGACTCATTAACCTTATCCAATATGATACCACTTGGTAGTCCCATGTTTTCCTTCAAGATCCACTATCAATATGTTTACTTTACCCACATACACCACATGGTATCTTCTCAATCTCATTGAACTTTTGAATCATCTCACTCCATCGATCTCCCTTGTTATGAATGAGCACAAATCATTGGATATACTTTAGTTTGAAAAAAAATGACTATTTATTACGTCTTAAAATTGACATCCACATAATAATCATTTGACATCCACACATACATATTTGATGTCCTCAAGACTATTAAATTTGAGCTCTAATGGATTTTTGTTGTGGCTTAAAGTTGACATTTGCATGAATGTATCCCATTATGTGACCAACTTTGAAGATTTATATCTTGAAGTGAAAAAATCATGGAGGGACCAAATATTCTTGATATGTTATTGATATTAAAAATATTATACCCAATTGATCAACTAATTCCAATAGATATAACTGCATTTTAAAAATGTTCAAGTGATCTCACCTATGTAATTTTTCATGACACCCTGATGATGGTCTAGTTCATTTGGCTAAGTATGGGAAAACACTGTCAAACTGCATGGGAGCCCAACTTTACACATGTATATATTTTGTTGTGCTTCATTGCATGACCTAAAACTTAGCACATATCAACTTGGTATAAATATGAATAGACCCATGTGATCATTTTATCTTATGGCTACCACATGTGTGAGATATAGCATCATCAAACTACCCACTCAACTCTATTTAAGCTCCTTTGAAAATTGGCTAAGTATGGAAACTTAGTGAATTTTGTCTAAGAGTCCAAATTTGGACCTCAATAACTTTTCTTGTACTTAGATGCATGTCTTAAAATATATCATGTAGTAACTTGGGACTAATTTTATCACAACCATATGGCAAATTCTCCTTGAATCATCCACACGTGACAATGATAATGTCAATAAATTGCCTACTCAAATTGTACCACTAGACCCAAAATGTTACTCATTCCAAGCACTCTTGACACCCCATAGGATCTCTAAAACTTTGGACTTATCTTTTATAAATTGACAATTTACAATTTAAGTAAACTTAAAGTGTTTTAAAAGCTTTACAAGTTACATGATCCTTTTAGTCCACTCATTCCATCTAGAAATTTGCTTAAGCTCTTTGATCATTTGATCAATCAAGAAATTTTCTTCTTTCTCTACATCAAGACCTCTTAAAGACTAAAAAACTGCATCCAAGCAATTTTTTATGTTGGCTAAAATTGGCTAACATTTCTAGTAACTCGAAGGGAAGCATGCCTATTATGCTTTAGATTTCAAACCAACTTACCTTGTCTAGTCCATTAGGCATGGAGTCATTTTATTTTTTGTAATCTAAAACTTGATATAGGGTTGACCCTTTCCAAAACTTGTATTGAAGTAATGAGAATAAAACAAATAAAGACAAGTGCACACTGACACTTGAAGGAAAAAAAGAATAACTAATCTACTGAATAAATGTGCACAAAGGCACTAGGAGAATAACATGAAAACTATTATAATATATAACGATGAAATTTAAAAATACCCCCCTCCTGGTTCAAATGGAAAACTATCAATACCATTCACTTGTAATAAATAAAGATGAAAAATACCTTGATTTTGAGGTACCAAAATTGGTGAACCAAACATATTTATAGCCAATCTTTTTGATGTTTTCTCTAATGGATGGAATGGAATAATCACATCTCCAATGTATAAATATTAGTCCATGTACTCCAAGATTAGTTCATGTTAGACTATATGGGATCTTTCAACATCTTCATTTGATGGCTCAATTTTGTGATTTGAATTAAGCACAACATGTGATGGCTCCTTTAAACTAGTGCTTAGTTGACTGTCTAGGCTTAGGCACAAAATATTTAAGTCATCCCAAAATGTAGATTCCTCTTAGTAATTCAATAAAATGCTAAATTCAACACTATATTTTCTCTATATTATTTTGAAAGGGCCATATATTAATTCATCAATCTACCCAAGGCCCAACATGTCATGTTCATGTGGATCTGAATCTGACCATTCTTCTTCATTCTTAAATACATCAATATTGCCTTCAAAGGATAATTCATGTTGATATTTGTTAGTTTTTTCAACATGATTATCAATTTCATCTTCAAAATCTGGAGGAGGCATAGGCTATTTTAGAACCTTTACCTAATCCATGAAGTCATGGTACAACTATTGCCATACCTCATTTTGATCCTCCTTTTTCTCTATTTCTTCCTCATCTTAATTTGTTGTCACAAAAAATGGAATCTCTTGGGACTATTCAAAATATCCTTTTCTCTTAGATACACTTTTGGTTCATACCCCTTAAAATATGAAGGCATCAATACTACCTTTAAGCTCTATTTCATCAAATTCATGACAAGAATTCTGATCAAAACCTGACTCTTCCCCTTTTGAATGAAGTAGACTATCTATCATGATATAATCATCATAGATACTTGAATTATCCTCTTCAAGCTCAAATTTTACTATAATATTCTCCTTTATTCCTTGTAAAATAGGTTCTTTCTCTAAGAGGGAGATGGTGGGAGGGTGAAGAAGTTCACCTTACTTGTCGCTTAGGAAAGTGTCCTTCCATCTAGGGACTTTGAATGGCTTCCTTTATGGATCTTGAGGAAAGGAGAGAGAGCATTATGAATATTTTACATCAAGCTCATTAAGTTGAGCTATGGTTTCTTGATTTACTTTTGGCATAACTAACTCCTCCTCTAAGACTGCTTCTTAGACTACCTCAACCAACACCTCCTTCTTCTTTATACCTTTCTAAACTGATTTCCTTGAGGAAAATGAGTAGGGAGTAGGCATGTTTTCTTCCTTTATAGGAGAGGGTGGTGTCATAAGTGAGGGAGTGATATATCTAGGGTAAAATTTATTGGAGAATATATAGGATGGAAGGGCTTCGTGCTCTTGAGTGGGAATGGGCATTGGGGTAGGAAAGGGAAAATTGTTTGGCTCTTGGAAAGGAGATGATACATAAGACTAATCTAAATGAGCTTGTTTATCCTCATAGAACATAAACACACTATATACATTTTGGATGATATTTCTCATCATCATTATGTCTTCATTCTCAAAAGATGACCACCTTTCACCCTCACAAGTTGAACATATTTCCTTGACTAGCTAAAGAGTATTCCTTGCCTCTCATAAAACATGGATAGGGATGAATGGAGAAAACTCCAAACCCCTACCAATATCCTTTATCAACTCAACATAAACTAATGTTCTTGCTTAACTCCTAACAAGGATGTAATAGGATAAGCTTGGTATTAACAAGGGAAATTAATGTACTAATTTGAATGCAAAGGAGGCTGACTTTGGTCATATGCAGGGTTAGGATGATGACAAAGGCCATGCTAAAGTTGATAGGATACTTTAAGGCCACTTAGGGGGAATACATAAACACTATTTACCTGATAAGTGTGATGTTGAGGTAGAGAATAAGTATTTTGATAAAAAGAGTGATGATACATAATAAATGATGATGATTAGGAACCTGAGCTAGTTACAACCAAAAGCTTTGATTTGGAGTCGTCATTGATGTTATATTGTTTGATTCTAAAATATTATTAAAGTAAAGACACACCAATAATATTTACACTATTTTGGATCTTTATCCCATTGGGCATGGTAAAATTGTTGCCACTCAAATTTTTACCCTTTAGAAGAGGATTTTTTAGGCCCTTTCCAACTTGAGTAGAATTATGGGAACAATATTAGGTTGTGCTTTACCTATGTTGGGGATGAAAATATAGAGTAGGTTGGATTCATCTTTGATGGTAATCTAAAACTAATGTTAAACTAATTATTCATATTGAAAAGGGTTAGAAAGGGAAAAAGACTCCTTAAAAAGTTAACCAGGCGATGAACCAAATAAAAATGGGGAACTCCCATAATATATAACCCACACTAGATATTTAGAGGATAATATTAGCTCACACAATCTACAAATCAAGATGATAGCATAAGTGTTTCATGGAAGAGGTTTAGGAAGCAATGAATGCAAACAAAGAGGAGTTATAAGAATCATTGAAAGCTCATGTTAATGGTAGAAAGAACACTAATATAGACATGAAAACAACATTAAAAACTCCCTAAACAAGGTCATAAATAAATACCATGGATGAGGAAGATTTTTCTTCACATAATGCCATAGTGCACAACTCACCAAACACATATTCAAGGCAAAATATAGGTAAAGAAAGTCCTATATTGAATCAAGAGGTAGTTCTTAGAAATTATTGATAGGGTTAAGCCTAATCAAGATGAGAATATTTTGAAATATCTCATAGAGTGTCCCTGCTCCTCAAAATCAAGGGTCTTTGTGAGAATTTGAGAGAGAGAGCTTTATAATGGAAAGAATGGGTAATATAGAGAAGGGGAAGAGAGAGAAAGAGGAATACATTATCCATGATCACTAAATGAGTCATCAAATTTCATTACAATCAGGATTATCCATCATTAATTAGTTATCATGCATTTGTTCCATTAGTCTTCAAGTCTTTCTCATTGGTTGAGAGATCTAATAGAAGACAAGTACTTATTCTGCATGCTAATTCATGATTCTTTCAAGAAGAAAATATATCCAAAGGCTTTGATTAGCATTGAATATTCTAATTACCTCTCCAACCACCAGATCCTCCTTTAATTTTATTTTTCACATGACCCTCCACTTATCATCTTCCACTTGGTCTCATTATGAGGAACAAAATCCTCATGTTCATGGGTCTGATAGATCCATGCCTAATTTTTCTTGAGCAGTGGTTTGTACCTACTTGTTGAGTATGTGGCTATTTTGGAGGATAAAACACTCTTCCATATATTATTTATAGTTACACCTAATCCAAACTAGACATATACCAACTATATATTAAAACCCAATCTAAGTTATTGGTTTTCATATAGCTATTATATCGATGAAAACTTATAGGTTGCATAGCCTAGCTCCTTGACTATATTTAGGATTAAATAAACCTATTCTACCTTTGAACCTTGGGGAAAGTGAGAGCTCTATATATGCATAGGTCTCTTTTTTATAGCCTATCATTGACCTATGATCTATATATTAGGTCCAAAATACCTATTCTATCTCGGTGAATCTCTAATGGTGGAGCCTAATCTTTTAAATATCCATTTATTTTAACCTAGATCATGTTTGGACTTGATTATTTTATTTTTTACCTTGCCCAAGTCAAAGACTACCCTATTGACCTTCATCAAAATGTCCCAAGCTTGATCTTTTACTTATTGGATATTTATCATGACTCAACCTATTTGACATTTTGACCCATATCACTCCATTGATCTTGATCTATGTGATTGAGTGAGACCCATCGATCTTGCCCTTGACTTATCAACCTTATCCAAGCTGGTGCCACTTGGTAGTCCCATATTTGCCTTTAGGATCTACTATCAATCTATTTTCTTTATATACTTACACCATGTGGTGGCTTCTCTATCTCCTTGACCTTTTGACTCACCTTGCTCTATCGATTTCCCTTGGTAAGAATGAGTGCTAATCATTAGATCTAATTTAGTTTGGAAATAAATAACTATTTACCAGGTCTTAAAATTGACATTTATGCAACCATCATTTGATGTTCATTTAGATGTATTTGACATCTTGTAGACCATAAAATTTAATCTCCAATGGATTTTTATAGTGGCTCAAATTAAACATCTACATGAATGTGTCCAATTATTTGACCAACTTTGAATATTTATATCTTGAAGTGCAAAAATTGAGGTGGGACCAAATTTGATGGAGATGTTATTGATATTAAAAATATTGTTCCCACTTGATCCACTAGTTCTATGAGATTTCCAAGTACATTTACAAAATGTTAAAGTGATCTCACTTATGTAATTTTGCATGACTCTCTAGTGATGATCTAGTTCATTTGGCTATGTATGGGAAAACAATGTCAAACTACTTGGAAGCCCAAATTTGCACATGTATATATTTTGTTTTGCTTCATAACATGACCTAAAACTTAGTGTATATCAACTTGGTATAAATATAAATAAGCCCATGTGATCATTTTCTATTGGGGATGTTGAATGTGTGAGATATATCATAATCAAAATTCCCACTTAGCTCTATTTGAGCTCATTTATAAATTGGCTAAGTATGGAAACTTAGAAAATTTTGTCTAAAAGACCAACTTTAGACCTCAATAAATTTTGTTGCACTTAGATGCATGTATTAAAATTTAGTGCATATCAAGTTGGGACTAATGTGATCAAAATAATATGACAAATTCTCCCTGACTCATCCACATGTGGAAATGATAATGTCAACAAACTACCTACTAATAATTTCTACCGCTAGACCCAAAATGTCTAGATGAACACAATGAATAACCACATGAATACCATACACTTCCATACTCATTCAAAGCACTCTTAACACCCCATAGGGTCTCTTCAACTATAAACCTATCATTTAGAAATTGAAAATTTACACTTTAAGTTAAATTAAAGTTTTTTAAAAGATTTTCAAGTTTCATGATCCTTTTAGTCCACTCATTACATCCAAAAATTCTCTCAAGCTCTTTGATCAGTTGACCAATTAGGGACTCTGCTTCTTTCTCTACATCAGGACCTCTTAGAGACTACAAAACTATATCTAGACAATTTCGTATGTGGGTTAAAATAGGCCAACATGAACCTCTCTAATGTTATCCAAAATTTGGATAACATCTTTGGTGGTCTCCTAGGGATTCTTACTTGTTAAGCATATTAGACTAGTTTCATATCCATCCACTAGGCTATGAAGTCACTTGCCCTCAAATTGAGACACAATATTTTCGTGAACAAGATGACAAAATTAAACACCTCCAAACATGAAACACCCAAAGGACAACACACAAACAACCCAAAAAAAAAATCAACATGCATAGTTGTGTTAATAAGCATTTAGGGAAAATAAGGTAAATAACTAGTATGCATAACTATCTTTTATATCTTCATCCTCCAAGGTCAAATGGAAAGATTATTAGATCAGTTTCCTCATGAGATGAGACATATTATGGAACAATATTACCTTTGACTATAACATTTTATGGACCAAGTTTTTAATTTCCAACATAATTGGCATGTTCTCAAGTGGATCATCAACAAACATATCTCCAACAAAGACAAAATCATCATGATCTTAACTTTCCACTTCATACTATTGTATCTTTTTGGCAATGTGAGAGATATATAGGTTGATAACACTTTGATTTCTAATGGAAAAGACAACCACCTCATCTTCTATTAGATTTTAAAATTAAATCTCTTACTCATCTTAGGAAGTGTCATACTCATCATAGATTGCTACATCATTAAATTAAACCTCTTGGTGATGAATAGTATAAATTGTTGGATTGATATAAAAATTTTACTCTTCAACAATAACTTCCTCTTTATTTTATTGAGGTGCTAGCCTACATAACTATTCAAAATATTTGAACATGTCCAAGTATAACTTCCACATAGATTTAAGGCCTCTTTATGCTTATTTATAAGGTTTAACAAGATCATCAATCATGATATTATCTTCTAGATATTTTTAATTCATCTCTTGATCATGTTCATTGGCCAAGGCAACATCATTAGCACTCTCCTCATGGGATATAGGTTTGCCATCTAGACTAGAGAAAAAAATTCTAGTTCTTCCCAAAAGGTAGCTTCTTTTTCATCACTTAAAAGCATACCAAGCTCAAATTAAAACTTTCCAATATCTTGAAGGAAAATAAGTTGGTAAAATGTTTCACATGCTTGAGTAGACTCATGACAAGGTTGTAATTTATCTTCTTCAAGTTCCATCAACTGCTCACTAGAAGACACTATAACCTCTTTTAAATATTTATCTTGTTAATGATGTTCAACAAGGCTAAAATCAAATGTATCTTGAAAAAGTATTAACTCATGTTTAACTATAATTTACTCAACTATTTCATTATTGTCCTTTCCTTCATTGAGACTAGATTGGTCTTCCTCCTCTATGAAGAATGGAAGCTCATTTTCCCACTTAAGATCTAGTACCTCATGTTTTTATTGTTCTATAAAACTTGATTTGTTTTCTTCTTCATCAAACTCAAAGCCATACAAACCAAACTAATCCACTTTATCATTTGTGACATCCAAAACGTTATCCAATTGTTGGCTAAAAAGTAAATACTTCTACTCATCTATGAAACCTGATTTGTTTTCTTCTCCACCAAGGGGCATGCTAATGATGATCTCTTCCTCATGTTCACTATAATCACTCTATTTAAAAATTTCTTTATATTCACCTAAAACTACAACATATTTCCTCTCAAAAATAACCACCTCATCATTATTTCTTGATAAGTTCTCCTTCTCAATTGAATGTTTATCATCTTCCCTCAATTCACTTGATTCTCCTTCATAAAAGGAGAAGGTGGGATGGAAAGATATTTGATAATATTGCTTGAAAATTGATAGAGTGTCCTTAAAACTTGGTATTTTAGGATATTTAGGATTATTTGATGCTTCTAGGATAGTTTCAGCTTGAATGGTAAATTAAGGACTTGAGGGGTTTGTAGACTCCCTTGGCTTGACCTCTAACATTCTTCCTATATCTTGATATTGAGCTTGCATATGAATAAAATCCTTATAACTTATAAATAATTTTTTTATTAATTCTACAACCTCTTCATTCTCTTGGCTTTGGATGGGCATAGGATAAGATTCATTCTTAATGATTGGAATGGTATAATTAGGAATAATGGTCCAAGAAGATAACAAAGATGGAATGGTTTTGTAATATTAAATAAGGGTGGATGGATTTGGAATAGAAATAGGTTTCTCTTGGGGAATATAATTCTTCCAACTTGGAATATTAGGAATAGTGGAGTCATTAAGAGATTCATTGAGCTTCTTTTGATGTTGTATTACAACTCGAAAGAGATTTAGAGCAAAGGAAGGTTAACTTGGGATAAGAGAAGGTGAGTAAGACTTAATGAATTGGGTTTTCACCTTATCCAATATCATTATCCTATATTTTACTAAGTGTATTAGCCTCTTAATATCTATCCTTTCATTGGTTTGATGATCTTCCTTCTCAACATCTACCCACACTCTCTAAAATCCTTACAAGTGTTTTTTAACCTCATAAATGGGATAGATAGGAGACACTACACCATACTCTACTTTTATATTAGTCTTTGTCATCATATTTACAAGGTCTATTTTGTTTTCTTAAATCCAAATAAAAGTTAAAAAGGATCAACATAGCTTTGAGAAGGCTGATTAAAAGGATAGGTGGGTTATTGGTATGCTTGGTAGGTAGTTGTTTGAGGAAAACTTGTAGAGAATCCATGAAACAAATTAACTTGAAAAGATTGATATGAAGGTAAAAAAATAATAATTTTGATCTAATGAGTAATGATACATACCAAATTCATTTTTTTTAGGCACTTGAACTACCTATACCAGTTGAGATTCATTTGGAGTCACCATTGGTGCTTGAGTTATTACCTCTAAAGGATGATGTATTAAAAGATACAACCAAATATTCATTCAATGGATGATAATCCTATCCAATCAGGCCTTCCATAACTATTATATCTCAAATTTACACCCTTAATAGGGTGTTTCAATCCCTCTCAATATAGTTATACAATGGGATTAGTCCTAGGTTATGGGTGACCTATAAGTAGACAAAACCTCTAGATTATAGGGATATATCCCCTTGATGTATCAATTAGGATCCACTACTAAATTTATAAGGAAAATGGATAGGGATAACATAAAATAAACCTAAATATGGAGGTTATACACCAAATCAACACCCTAAACTTGACTAGCATTCACTAAGAACATGGATTAGGCCTAAATCTGATCACACTAATCAATAAAGATCTTCAAGCATGAGTGTTTCAACATGGAGGTTATAGATAATTCATTAAATGAGACGGTTAGTAAAGAGGTCTAATCAAGGTATTAAAAACTAAAAATCCACTTTTAAACCATGGAGAACTACATAAAACTCACCATGTGACCTTCAATAATATAATCCATTTGTAAATAGGTAAGAGAGGACAAATGAGAGATAGTACAATCACTAATACTAGCATCCATAAATAATCACATGATCATACTAGTTGTAAGTATGTGAAAAGGTAATAATAAACTTTATTCATCATTAAAAGGCATAGTACAAGTGTTTAGTTGACCAAGACTTTTCCATACTCAACCAAAATATCCTTACAAATCCAAATAAGGTTGGATATATAGATAATGAGAGAAGGATAAATAGAAAGAATCATAGAGGAGCTCATTGAAAAGTGTTACTCTACAAGAAAATAAGTTATAATAGATAAATCTATTAAAAATTAGAATTATAAACTCCTTCAACAAGTTTTGATTGGTGTGATCTTTATATTCTAGAGATTTAGTGTAGGAAAGGTTCTTCAACTCATTAGATGAATCAACACCTTATAAACTACTTTCCTTCTTTATTAAAAGTGACAAGTGGCCTTATTTATAATTAATTCATCTTGAAATACCCTTTTCCCTCTTCTTTAACACCTTGTATATGTTTTATATCTCCTCATACTGACATTGCAGTGGTCATCATGTTTCATTTGGTGTCTTAAAGCGAATCAACCCTATTACACCATATTCTTCAAAGGTCTTCATGATACACAAGGATTTCATGTTCAAACCTACTTATAGTCACCTGATTGGATTTTCTATGGCCTAATGAGAATTAAAAATCATCAAAAATAACTCTTAGTGGTGCTCAATAAGCTCTCAAGCTCTCTATGACCTCCCATAGATCTGCACTTAGGCTTCTTGAGCAACAATAGTGGTACAGTCACTTATTGGCATAAATTAATGAATTAAAAAGGTTCATGCATCATATTTAAGGTTAAATAAATGTTATATAAGACCATTAAACCTATTTCTAGGATTTTAAATTCTTTATACCTAATTTTAATACTTACCATCACCCTACATACTCATAATTAGGATACAACCATGATTTATAGGTCAATTATTCATGGTTTTACCCTCACATGTACCAAAATTATGATCAATCAAGTGTATTAGATAGGTATAGAGATAATCCAAGTGATTTTTTAGTCTCTCCAATCCATTTTTAGTGTTTTTAGATAGTATTTCTCCCATTGGGTCATTAGAGAGGGTTTAGACATGGTTTAAGGTTCTCTAACTCTTAATGATTGTTTATAGAGTTAGGGACCCTAATTCCTAAACCAATTCCATAAATTATAAGTAGAAAAACTTATTAAAAAATTTTAATTATCTAACTATTCCATACATCTCCTCTAGGATGTTCACATATGGTGAAAATGTCTCTTGGGCTAATAGGCTTACAATTGTGAGGTTGAGAGAGAATAAATTAAGTGAAAAGTGGAAAAAGTGTTTGGTTTTGAATTAAAAAACCTCATTTAGGTTTATTTAATTCATCATGACCTATTACATTGGTCCTTTTGCAACATCCATTTGCTCATGCTAGGGTTTATAAGCATTCTTGCACTCTTAGCCCTAACAACTTACCTAAACATTTTATTTATTGACTAGTGAGTTAAAACTCTTGAAAACACATTATAAAATGTTTTTAATGCTCATTATTCATTAAATATTAAAAATTTATTCAAAATATTTATCTTTTCCACATATTCATGTACTGGTATATGAGTGTTCATTTAGGCTTGCTAGGCCTAATTAGATTTTTGGGTTTATCACTACCTTAAATCCCTTAATAAATAAATTATATTACTAAAAGGATAAAAATATAAATTAATAGGACTATTTTTATCCCTTTACCTCACATTTCATGCATATTCCAACACATTCCCTTCATTCTTCTCAATGGCCATGCCTGTAGGAATCTAATAGGTATGTCTATGTGAACTATGAATCCCATTATTTTGTTGACACATTTAGGTCTTCTATAATTGTGATAACATGATATATAGGTTTTTTATAATTTTATATAACATTTATACCCATTTATAATCCAGACAACTCAAATACCTTATTTTATTATGACAGACCTATAGGTGGCAGTCTTAGGCTCTTGACTGCAAGTGAGATGTGAATTCATTCTTCCTTATAAATTTTATGTTTATTAGATGTTTTTATCACATGTATCATGTTTCTCCTTATTATTTACTAAAATATGGATCTCCTTTTATCCCCAAAAAATTAGTTTTTTTTCTATTTTACACACACATTCCTATGTATGCCTACTAGGTGTATTGACTAAGCCTACCATTTTGAATGACCTGATCCCTATGACCTCTAATTTTTCAATATAAAATTATTTTTCATGATATTCATGGTTCATCTATACCTTTTAGTCTCATACTATTATCATTTCAGAGGATGCCTTACTACGATTAATGATAAGCTCTTGATGTGAGAAGGTGAAGAAAAAGTGACTCATACATAATATATAAATACCAAATTAGTATCTTGGTATTATTTATTATATCCTTCATAATATTATTTGAAACCTTCAACAATGCATACATTTTCCCTTATAGGATTGTAACTATGACTATTTCATCTACAAGAGTCATGCATGGAGATAAAGTTTATACACCCAACTATGTTATTTATATTAATATTGTAGGATATTATAAAGTCATATGGATTTTTAGTATTATGTAATATATTTTCTAAGGCTTATAATTCATCATGATTTTTGGATCATAAGTCATAACCATATGTATGCAATCAAAAATGCATCATGTCTATAAATCAATCCTAGCTCAAAGTATATAGAACATAACTGCACTTTCGATTGGAAATACATTTGTTAAGAGGGAACATGACCAAGAAGGGTATCCATGAGAACTAATTAGGGTATCACTTATCATAATACACTATGATAAGAAGGGTTCTAAATCCCCCAGACTAACATAATCATGCAATAACCCTAAAGGGTTTTTGGTTTTTGATATTTCATTTATTATAATAACAAGAAAGTAAATCTAATCTAGTGCTCACCAAAACTTATGGCATAATATGAGTGGTTATTAAAGTAATACAAACATGTATATGATAATATAAATTATGATAAGTATGAGTAAGACCCTAATACATGGAATATGAAGAGTAATATTATTCAAGCCAATATTTATGCTACTTATATCTACTAAAGAGAAGAGAATAAAGTTATAACATACTTATCTAAATTTGAACCCATCGAGACTCAATCTCTCCCTTGGATAAAGGGTATTTGTAATATGTTTTGGTTTTTAAGTATCACTATGAAATGGAAAAACATCCAAGACTTATTTATAATATAAGATTCTCCAAGAAGAAACCCTAAGTTAAGACTCCTCAAGTAGAATGGTGGAAGAGTAGATTGTAAATAAGCATGAGCGAATAATAACTCTTTATTGTAAATTTAAATAATGATGAAATGATCTTGTATTTATAGGTATATCTCAACCTAAATCCTTTTAAATATGTTAGTTGTACATGGTTAACCTAGTTGACCCTGTATATTTTTGGTCAATTATTCACTAGGTACTGAGGTAGGTCAGCTAAAGGGATAATAAAACTCTCAAGTGAAAATATCCTAAAATATTATAGGGTTAACCCAATCGACACTATACAATAATCAAAGGTTAAAAACTATACAGGGTTGGCCCAGTTGACCTAGTACAACCAACTATCAAAAGGGTATTAAGGTAAGTAAAAGAGGGATGAAAAGAGGAAAAAGATAAGAGTGTTAAAGGGAGGATTAATAACTTAGGGAATGGTTTATGAGTTGGTTGGATTGGTAATAATGTGGAAATAAGGGACTAAAATCATATGAAACACCAAAGGTTTACCCACCCCTTTCCCAATGCACCCTTTAGTGTGTGCGCTCAGAGAGATTGAATCTCGATGGGTTCCTACAAGATGTAAAGGCAATAGGGTTAAATGACTAAAAAGGGAAATATCTAAAAATTAAATGATTAAAAAGTAAAAGTGATGTGTACCTTAAGTTAACTTTATCATTAGATGGTTATTTGAAGTGTTTTTATTTTTTATTGTGTAGGGCATAGAGATTGCTTTCGACAAAACCAAGAATACAAAACTAAAGAGAAAAAAAAAATCAAATGTAAGAAATTCTAAGATGATTGGTTATATGAGGATGGGATGTATTTAGGAATTTGTCAAGCTAGGTTGATAGGTTCTATGTTAGACCAAATTACCAAGTCAAAAACAAGAGTAAATATGGTAACCAAAAATTCAAGGCTACTAAAGACCTAAAACTTAAATAAGTAAACCTTAAGTAAGAAAGGCAAAATCATCAAATAAAATAAAGGATACATGTCAAAAAGGATGGTAATAAAACAAATCAATGGTAAAATAAGAAACAAAAAGGTAAAACAACATTGATGAGTGAGTAGTAACAATCATTATCTCACACAACAATGTAGAAAGGTGCATGAAATGGAAAAAAACATTGATGAGTGAGAAGTAACAAGCCAACCTCACTCAACAATTGAAAAAAGTTATGAACTTAGGTGTCTATAATAGTAGGATAATACAAAAATGATAAATGGTAAAAGGAAAGTAAAGTAAATCTAGGAATGTAAATGTCTAGTGTAAATAAAGTAATCCATAATTACTCAAACATGTGGTTTCACTCTAAGGATAGATAAAATTGAAACAATGTAGTCCTAGCATGTTTTTAAGAAGTGAAGAAGAAGGGAATATAGAATAAGGTAAAATAGATTTGGAATCACAATTTATCTATCAAGGGGGGAAATGAAATGGGTAGAGGAGAGAATGAAATAAAAACCAAGGTAAAGGAACTCTTTATCAAAGTCAAAACACTCAAATTAGGTTTGTCAAAATAGGACTTTCAACCTTAAAGAATATAAATAACTTATCTTAGCCACACAATTCTTAGGTCAAAAAATGAAGTATATAGATCATCCCATGAAGGATATATACATGAAAATTAAAATAGACCTACCTCCCCACAATGTGTTCCCCATTCTTTAGGAACCCTTATAGAATCATCGATCTACTATGAATATTTGGTACTTACATGAGAAATTAGGTAGCACCATAGAGTTTTTTGAATTCCCCTATTCCAATATACTATCCTACCACACCCAAATGGACCTTGAATATATGTGAGGCCAAGTTTTGAGTTTGAAATTTAATTAGACATAGGAGATGTGCTTGTAATCACATCTTTTGGTGTGATTTTACTTTGGAGATTTGTATGTTGCTTTTCATATGCCATTTCCTTTTGATTAAAATTATTTGGATTTTAACTTTCTTGATGGATTTTTCTATTCCTCTTCCATATGGATTTGGAAAACCAAACATGGGCATTAAATATGATTTTCATTTGAATACTTGGGACTTGGTTACCAAGAGATAAATTTAAAGAGCATAGGATCTAATATTCATAATTCTAAGTGAAATAAAAGTGTTATCTTGGATTTGACCTTGTTTTATCTAATGTGGAGTGAAATAAAGGGGAAATCAAGAGGAGTGACACACAGAACAATTTGAATTACTTTAAATCACCAAAAAAATGTGACAAAGGTTAAAACAAGATACAATGATAGTAAAGTACAATTCTTAATCATAAGAATGAGGGAAATAGAGGAAAATATGCTAACGTATATTTTTATGAAAATTCCATCTATAAAAAAAACCAAAAGTTAAAGTCAAGAACAAAGATCAAGAACGTGTAACTATTGTAAAATGTATTCTAGAAAAAGAATGAAAAAATGGTAATTTTATGAGGAAGTCTGGGTCCTATCCATGATCTTACACTATAATTTCATGAAAGAGAAACCCATGAAGGTGCCAAAAATTATGTATGTTAAAATAAATGAGGTATACAAAAGATGGTATTTTGTGAGGAGTGTTAGGTCCTATCCACAGTCTTATAAAGAAACTCAAAAAAGAGAAACCCAAGGGGTGCCAAAAAGGAATGTAAAAAGAGGAAAGATAAATAAGCCTATGGTAAATCAAGAAACCAAAATACCAAAAGGGGAAGACTAAAGGTTTATTAAAAAAAGTGATAACTTTTGTAGAGGGATAGTCCCATGTAAATAACATATAAAAAGTATTAGATAGATGTGGATGAAAAGAAGGAAAGGATCCTACAGTAAAATCTATATCAAGGATGAGCATGTGAGAGACAAGCCTGTGTGTCTCAAAAGTTTTATTTAATTTGAATTAGTTTGGTATCATGTAATGGGAAATAAGAGTGGGAATCACAAGATGCCCCAAAGGGTAATTGGATGTAGGTATGGGCATCACAAGATACCTTAGAATCTACAATGATATGGGGGTGGGCATTGCAATATACCCCAAAGGATAGAATAGTGTATGGATGGGCATCAAAAGATGCCCTATAAGCTATAAATATGAAGACAATATAGGAAAAGATAAGAAGCAAATAAAATCCCATATAGTGTCTAACTAGATTCAATTTTTCCAAGAAGATTTTGATAGGGGACATGATGCTTGAGATAAATGAACAAAATTCTAAGAAAGAGAAAAATAGAACTAGATCAGTAAACAAAGAAAGTATAAAAAGGTACAAAGTTGATTGGGTCAACCTAGTAGATAAAATAGGTTCTAAAAATTATATAAAGTTGACTGTGTCGACCTAGTATAGAAAATAGGGGCTAAAAATTGTATAGAGTTGACAGGGTCAACCTAGTATAATAAGTAGGGGGAAAATAGACAATATAAAAATAAAAAGATAAAATGATGAAATATGTGAAATAAAACCTACAAGGGTTAGATTCACATTGGGTTCACCAAAATTTATGCAATTAGAAATGCATAATGTCTATAAATCAATCTTAGTTTGGAGAATATAGATCATATCTACACTTCTAATTGGGAATACATTTATCAACTGGGAGCATGACCAAGATGGGGATCCTATAGACCCAATTAGGGGATCACTTATCATAATACACTATGTGAAGGAGGGTTATAAATCATCTATACTAACACAATCATGAAATAACCCTAAGGAGGTCTTAGGTTTTGATATTTCACTTATTCTAATAACAAGAAATTAAATCTAATCTAGTGATCACCAAATATTGTGGCATAATATGAGGTATTAGTAAATCAATCAAAACATGTATAGGAGAATATAAATTTGGTTAAGTATGAGTAAGACCCTAATACATGGAATATTAAGATTAATATTATTTGATCCAATACTTATGATACTTCTATCCCCTAAAGAGATGAGAACAAAGTTAGAATATACTTACCTAAATGTGAACTCATTGAGACTCAATATCTCCCTTGGCCAAAGGGGCTTTGCAATAGGTTGTTATGGTTTGTAAGGATCACTAAGAAATTCCAAAGCATTCAAGACTTATCCATAAGACTATATTCTCCAAGAAAAAACCCTAAGCTAAGACTCCTCAAGTAGAATGTTAGAAGAACAAATTATAAAGAAAAATGAGAAAATAATAACTCTTGATTACATATTCAAATAATGATGAAATGATATTGTATTTATAAGTAGATCTCACCCTAAATTTGTCTAAATATGTTAGCTATATGGGGTCAACCCTAAATGTTTTTGGTTAATTATTCACTAAGTGATGAGCTAGGTCAGCCAAAGGGCTAACACAACTCTCAAGTGAAAATCTCTCGAAAGAGTATAGGGTTGACCTATTCAACCCTATATAGTAATAAATGGCTAAAAAATATATAAGGTTGACTTAGTCAATCTAGTATAATTGACTTTCAAAAGGGTATTAAGGTGAGGAAAAGAGGAAAAAGACTAGATGAATGTGCAAGGGAGGAATAATAGCTTATGGAATCATTTTAGGAGTTAATTGGATTAGTAATAAAATGGAAATAAGGGACAACAATCCTGTGAAGCACCAAAGGTCTACCCACCCCTTTACTGGTGCACCCCTTAGGATATACACTTAAAGAGATTGAGTCTTGATGGGTTCTTGCAAGATGTAAAGCATTTGTATTTGATAAAAGTTAAAAATATTATGTGTGTACACCATCCACCTATAGGTCTACAAACTTATGAGTGGAAAATAACATCTTTGAATCCACTTGTGAACAAATCTAAATTCTCCCTCCTTTCTCAAATATTTCCACTTTTCATATACCAATTTATACATCACTTTTTACCTTCATTTTGTGCATTAGAGACATATTTTAGTGAGTAGACCTATGAGTGATTACCTAAGCCTATGAATGACCATGGTATCTAAAAAGCCTTTTGATGGGCTTGAATGGTATGAGCATAGTGTAAGATACCTTTTTGATCAAATATGTCCCTCTCTATTGGATGTACATTCCAAAATAATTTTTTGTCCTCTCAAGCACCCTTTTAAATCTGAAAAACATGCTCACATTACTACACTTTGTCAATGAGGCCATGCTACCATCAATTATTTCAAGCACACTACCTTTTAGGGTGAATACAAATGAATTTTTTTCTAGTAATAGGATTTATATTATTGAGAGAGGTTATTTTAGATATGTTTAGGAATGAATACTTTGAAAACCAACTCAACTACACTTGTAGTTTCATGTTACTTTGATCTATGCTAAATGCTTGTGAAAAAACTATAGGTCACCATCATTTTATAAATATTTAGGTTTATGAAATTATTTAAGGATTATTACACAACATTAAGGAAGTGTCGAGAAGTTTTAAAAAATTCACCAACACACTCTCAACTACTAAAGACCCCAAAACATCAAGAACTCCATTGTCTTCAACTTGTAAACTACTTCAAAATAAAGATCTCTTGTCTATTTGAGATCACACATGATAAGTAAGGATTGTAAAATTATGAATGAAGGTTTTAAATATAAATTATATCCTTTCCAATTTCCATCATTCTTTCAACAAGATGTAAAATACCATTTGAAGGAGAAAACTAAGCTAGTGGGGTTTTTGTAGGGTTTTAAACCACCTCATAGTCTTAGTGATTGTTCATAAAGGATGGGCCACCAATATAAGAAATATGGAAATGTATTTGAATTACATAAGACCCAATGCTTTGGTAAAATAATTAGGTCCCAACTCTCTCTCCTCTATACAAAATGAGAAAATCAAAACTACCTTTGTAAGCCTATCAAGGAACTAGATAGGAAAAAAGAAGTGTTTCTTGATTTTATAAAACTTGTAGTTCATCCAAATGCCTAGTTTGAGTCTAAGGGAGATTGAGGACATGTAGTTTCCTAGAGATTAAATTCATTTTGAAAAACTTTAACCACTTTTTGGATAACCTCTCTTTTGCCATGAAAATAGATATATTCTACTTGGAGACCCTGATAGAATAGTATCAATGGAGTTTATCATGCATATATGGATGAATGAAACATTATTGGATCATATCCAAACTATATACCTACCATTTCCTACAAAAATATCCTTTTGAACATTATAAAATGATCAAAAAATACATCAAAAAAGGCTTATAACTTTAGAGAGGAATATAAAACTTTTCATGGGAACATGTATAGACCAAAGGAGGGTATGGGGTAACTTGAAAAATTTTAAGTGACTCAAAAATACAATTTATAACTTTGAGACCTTTTAATCAAATTGAATTATCATGATATGGGTAAACAAGCACAAGACTAAGAAGGATCGTTACCTTAATTTTGTCAAAACTACCTTTAAATTTGCTAAGAATGACTAATAAAGAGATTTTAAAAATTATCAATCACTGTGTAGGTTTGATTGGCCAAGTTTTTTTTTAACCTCTCTAATGTTATCCAAAATTTATATAATAAATCATATATAAATCTGGATGCTAGGCCCATTTCATATGATATGTCAGGTCTAGTATGTGTCAAATAGATAAGGATTCCCATAAGTTGTCAACACAAAGTATCATCAACCAAAGGTGAAATGCAATTTAACTCAAGATTGAATCTAGATAGAAAGGTATTTAGGGTTGGATTAGCCATGTGAAACTTAGAAATTAGATCAAGATCATAGTTAGGTTGTGAAAGAGTAATCCCTAAGTTAGACTAATGAATATGAATCCCAAGGATGTAGTGTAATAAGCCCAAGTTTGTCATGGAAAATTTATCCTAGAGATTACTTATCACCACTATAATGGATGAATAATAGCTACCCATGATCAAGATATCATCAACATATTGAACCAAAATCAAGAACAAATCATCTTACTATAAAATATAGACATTTATATCTAAATGGCATCTAATAAATCATATTTAAAAAGAAAGGAATTCATCTTGGTGTACAAAACCCAAGGGGCCTATTTGAGGCTATAGATGTAATTATAGAGTCTAATAAAAAATAATAATCCTCAAAAATCTAAGAGGTTTCTCCATTTAAATCTCCTCCTCAATATCACCATGAAGAAAGACACTCTTCACATCCATTTGATGAACATACCAATGATTGACTGCATCAATAACAAGTTTGGGTTTGAAAATTTTAATTTCCATGGCTATTGTAAAGGTATATGCATATTCAATGATAATAAACTATGAGAAACCCTTGTTGACCAACCATGCCTTGAAATTTTTAATGGAGCCATCTAATGCATACTTAGTTTGATATATCCATCTACATCAAACTATATTTCTTCCCTTAGGAATAAATGTCAAATCCTAAGTGTGATTCCTAATTAAGGAGTTATACTCCTTATGTATGGTATAATCTCACTTATGAATACCTTATGCCTTCTAAAAATCTTATGTGTCTGAGGTAGAGGCATAAAAATCATAAAACCCACTATAAAACTATGAATGTGTCTAAATGTCATGTGAAGGATCCCTAACCCATGTGCATGTGTTCTGTAGTATCTACCTATCCCAAAGATGACTAGAAGTGGATGAGTTAGGTATATAAACATCATATCCTAAAGTGTGGCTATATTTTGATGAAGATGATCCCCATCGTTACTCTTACTATCATAACTAGAAGAAGTGTCCTAAACCATTGGAATGTGCTCAAGTTGATTTGAATCATATGAATCTAATCCAAGTGAGTCCAATGAAATGGGGGAACTATCAAGTCTTAAGTATATGATAATATGCTTAAAATGGATGTTTCTCTCAATGAATATCTCATGTGTGGTCAAATGAATAAGGTGGTAACCATTGACACCATTTGAATAACCTAAAAATATCTAAGGATTACTCTAAGGTTACATATCTTTACACTTATTCTTAGGTATATGAGCCACAAATACAGATCCAAAGACTGGTAAATTCTTAAATGCAATTTCTTTAATGTACCAAACTTTAAAGGGAGTTATGTCTTTTAAATCTTTATGGGGAACCCTATTCTGAATGTAATAAGAAAAATTTATTTCTTCAAACTAATATTGTGGTGTGAGTGACTTAGAGTGAATCATAAAATTACCCATATCTTTTGAGGACCTATTATTGCATTTTAAAACTCCATTATGTTGATGACTATAAGGAATTTTCCACTATAAATCAATCCCCTCTATTTTGAAAAACTCCTCAAACTTGTTTTTGAGATACTCACCCCCATTATCATTTAAAATAAACTTTATTCATTTCTCATATTTTTTATAAAAGAACATTGTTGTCTCTAAACTTGTTAAAAAATTAATATTTATGCCTAAGGAAGTGAACCCATGTGTATCTAAGTAAATCATTAATGAAGGTAAGGATGTGATTATCCCTTGTGGAATATAGATTGGGAAAAGGCCCAGATACATCACTATGTACTAAATCCAATGCCTATGAAGCCATTAAATATTTTACTTTCTCAAATTTATCTTAAAGATGCTTCCCAAGGGTGAAACCATCAAAAATACCCTTAGAGAAATGAAATCTAGGTAACCCTATAACCATGCCATTTTTTATGATTTGTTATAGTTAGCAGTAGTTGATGTGGCCAAACCACTCATGCCAAATTTTTATAACTCCATATAAATGAGTCATAAATGCATTCAAATAAGAATCAAGTGAAAAATGTGAGAAGTTAAATAACTTATCTTGGTGATCTACACTACCATTGTATACTCATTATTCAACTCTCTAATTGTGATTGAATTTAGTGAAAAATCTACCCTCATGTCCTTATTGATGTAATTAATTTGGTACACTTATAAGAGATTAGCTAAAATTTACATAATACTTAGAACATTATTTAATGTTCCTTCATTCATTTCAATAGACCCTCTCCTATAAATTCTACTAAAGTGTCATCACCCAAAGTGAAAGAAGATATGCTACAAGGATCTATGGAAGAAAAATAAACTTTTGAAGAGGCCATGTGGGTAAAATCACCTAGGTCACTAACCCATGAATAGGTTGGACATATAAATTATACAATAACATTTTCCTTTTATTTCTCTTTAACTTTTCCTTTTTCATTATAAAAATCTTGAGTTGATTAGTTCTTCTTGATAGAATCAAGAATACCTATGTTGTTCTTTTGTAGAAGATTATTTAGGTGATAAATTTATTTATTCATGAACTTATGTTGATCATGCCCATTTTCATTTCAATAGGAACACTTAATATTATCTTTCTTAAGATTGTCATTTGAAGAGGAGGTCTTAGTTATTATTTTGGCAGAGGTCGATTCTTTCTTATTCTCTTGATTCTTGTTCTTTTTATTCTTCTCTTTGGTTGAAATATTTTTTTCTCATTCCCATCAATTAGATATTAACATTTTTAGGAATTCAATTTTCCCATTTATATTAAATTATCTTGCTCCCTAGTCAAGTCAATAATGAAATCATCTAAATAGAGCATTTTCCATGTAGTGCCTAAATCACTTTTAGTGGAATGGAAAGTATAGATAAAGACTAAGTAATTAGGACCTAGATTAGAAAGTATATAAATAATAATTTGGTCATATTTATTATATATTCCACATTATTTCAACCACAATCTCAAAGACATGAACTTGGTGAAAAAAACCTAATGGGTGTCAAAGTTTTAGGACTTAGGCTGATAAGTTCATTTTCTAGTTCATGACCTCTCATCACATCTTGATTCCCAAAGATATTTTCCAAAATTACCCACACTTTAGTGGGTGATATGGTAGGTTATACATGAAATAGGATATCAAGAGACATATAAAGACATAACAACCCATAGGGTTCATCACTATGATCATACCACTTAAGTTTTTCTATGTTTCTAGTTGGTTGATTTTTTAACCCCATTATCATGTGATGCAAACCTTTTCTCTTATGAATAATTTTAATTTTAATTTTATATTCATGATAATTAAATGGTGTTAGATGGTTAATTTAACTTGTATCAATTTTATAGAGAAATTAATTGCAATGTATGTAGTTTTTTATATATAAATGAAAGTGCAAGTAAAAGTGAAAGTGACTCAGAAACATAGTACACCCCCTAGAACTATGAAATGGTGAAACCCCCATTAAATGTTTCAAATAATTCATGGTAGAGAAACTAGTGCAAATGTATTAAATATTTGATATATAAGACTAGGTGAGGACATCAATATCAACTAAAAATGTGTCCAAGATGAGTACACAAAGTGAGCAACTAAAAATATGAATATGTTTTAAACAATAACAATCTATCTTTAAATATAGAGTTTAGGTCTATTTGATAATGGAGATAGCTTTGGTCTCTAAAATTCTTCACTTGACTAGTAGGACCTCAAATTATGATAGGTTTAAGAATTCTAAAGTTGAGAGGGATAAGGAGCCTAAACATTGTTGGGCAAATGTTTTGTTAGGATCAAGAAATTCCAAGTCCTTGACTAGTCAAAATCTCAAACTTATTAAGTGAATAAAATTAGGATATTTTAGATATCTCAGATGTCAATATGGAAAGCACTAAAGTCTCATTCGATAACTCTTTATTGGCATGTTTCTATGGTTATAGGATAATAATTGATACCTTTAGAGAATGGGTGGGTAGAAGTGGAAGTATTTGGGACATATTGAACTGGTTTCCATCGGAAAAAAATATTTTTTAGTCACCTTATCCTCATATGAAAATTTTAAGAAAGCCTTAGAAGGAAGACCATGCTACTTGGGAAAATATTTTATTTCCCTCAAGAAATGGAATCTTGGGTTAAATCTTTACAATGACACTCTTATGAAAATTATAATTTGGGTTTCCTTATTGGGACTCCCCTTAGAATTCTAGGAGGAGGAGGTCTTCCTTGGTATTGCACATGCCATTTGACAAATTATTTCCATTGACCTAATTAAAAAGTTTAAAATAATATTGGTTGAAGTTAGGTTCAACGTCTATGTTTAGATGAATAAACCCATTCTAATAAGTATCCAACTTAACTCTATATTTGATTTATGAAAGGGATGAGATTATATACAAAGGATGTGATTTAGTAGGCCATGATGAAAGTTTTTTACAACTTCTTAAAAATAAGTTAAAGAATAAGGTGGTTGAGAATCCTATTGAGTCTTTAAATAATCCTTCAAGCCCCCTAAGGATTAATAAAAATTACACTACATAATTTATGGATTTTGTGTTATAAAAATGTCAAGATATTTCTTATGGAGACAAAAGGATTTGAATGAATGTTGAGGAGGTGAATCTCTCAACTAGATTATTGAAAAATTACTTAGAACTAACATAATAAATTTTAGTAGAACCCTTGAAACTCCTTAGCCCAAAATAGAAAGGTAAAATGATTTATTCTAAGGGTTTTGGGTCCATTCTTGATTCCATAATTCATAAGGTTAAAGACCCATTGATGAGTAAGTCATCACCAAGATTATTTAAGATACCTTGCATGACTCCTTACCCAAATATAAAGAATAATATCAATCCTCAACAACAAGGATTGCCTCTTAGTTATATCTTGTCCAACAACATTAATTTTCCCCATAAAGATACTATCAACTCTAAAGTTATTAAAGTAACTCTTCTACCTCATGAGAGGAATTGGATTGAGGTAGAAATTTTAAAAAGGGAAAGGAAAAAATGGATTATAGTTCCACTAAATGAATAAATAAAATGTAAAATATTAAGGAAAAACCCACAAACTAAAGCAAAGGAAAATCTCAAAGATCATAGAGGATCCTGAGACAGTCCCAGCTTATATAATCTTCAAGAAACCTTATTTGATGGATTGGGGTCCATAGGACATATAAGCACTATAAACATATTTTTTAATTCTAAGTCTTGTAAGTTCATTAATTTCACAAGTACCCTTAAAAGGATCATATGTAACACTAACTTTTTGGTTGATGATCCATGATTCAGGTTGGGAAGTAACATGCATCTACTTCTAATTCCCAAGTGTGTTCTTAGTTTAAGATTTGGGAACATTAATTTCACCTCTTTTATACCATTTTAATTTTGAATAATTGGAGGAATGTTCCCTATAAAATAATTTGGTGTATAGAGCATTTATTATCTTACCCACATAGGGGTAAATTTAAACATTCATTGACATCTTTATTTGCCATTAATTTTGAGATTCAATATCAGTACTTTAAAGATTTGGATAATACTAAAAGAATGGAAAAAGAACTTGAGAGAGATGAAAATAAGTATCCAACCATTAGATCTATTTATGGGAATCCAATTTTATATTTTCTTGATAAATTTTTATAAGACACTGTATAATAGTATGGCAACTCCTTGGTTGGAAAATTTATTAGAGAAAGACATGGCATTGAAATAAATAAGAATTAGAAAAAAAGAAGTGGATAGGGATTAAATGAGTTAAAATTATTTATCTTGATAATGAATATTTATTTTTTATTTTTCTTGTAAATAATATTACATAAGAATCCTGAATGAAGTACCATAGGAAGGGTGATCCTCATGTGTCAAACCTTGAAATGGAACTAGCCTCACGTGAGTTTTAAAATTGATTGAATTCCTCTATGGTTGGAACTCCATGACTTCCCTCTCACATTTTGGGTGGAATGGATCTTGAAAACCATTACATAAATTTTTTGTTCACATATGACCATTGACCTTGATACCCTCTCTTATAAAAGACTAATCTTAGCTAGACTTTATGTGCTAGTTGATATGGACTAGACTCTTCCTAAATCCCTTTAGTTCAGTTCTATTCTAGGATCCTGGAACAAAGAAATAATGTTTGATAGGGATAAATAACTTTAATCAATTTAAAGTAAATTTGGTCATCTACATAATTCATGCATGGAGGCCCATGGAGTTCCAAATTGTATTATCAACTGGGAGGTTTGTAATGTTCCTCAAGGGATTTGGAAGTATGATGGGGAAGTTTTGGATCTTCCCCCTAACGAAATTTTTAGAAATATTAGGATTTAAGATGAGTTGAAACACATTTTAAGTTTGAAAATCTATGGATCCTATCATAATTGACTTTCTTGTTTGATTCTTCTATGTGATGGGTCTCTTTTTTTTCTTTTGGTTTATTTTGTTTTCTTTGGAAACCCATCTAGGGGTTAGGGATTGGGTTCCTTTTATTCCTAGATATATTAACTTAATTTTTTGGTCATGTGTGGGACTTTTGTTTGGTTGGGTCTTAATCTTTTATATCTTGGGATATTTTCATGCCCAGCTTGGGAATCTTTCCTTCTCTTATTGCCTCTGTTAGTTATTCTTTGCACTTTTGGGGGGAGACCCAGGCATCCCATTATGCATGGTATAGATCCAAAACCATTCAAAGGTGGGTTTATCATAATCTAGAAAAAATTGTAAATATTTCCCAATATATATATATATATATATATATATTTTTATAAATAATAAAAAATAAAAAATTTCCACTAACAATGTTAAACTTGACTAATCCTCTTATGCATTATTTTTGCATTCAAAGAAAAGTAATCTATTTGATCTTGTTTTATATAAATCTATTAAAAAAAGTGATTTAATATGCTAGATTTTTAAAAACAACATTAGGAAAAACTCTGAATAGACTTAAATTAATTTGGATTAAAATTTCAAGACGTTTGAAACTATAAGAGTATTTTGTGATGTTACTAGAATAAATCATACATGATTTGCATGTTCTAAGCATGACTGAAGGCTTAGTTAAGGGGTTGTAGGGGGTAGTTTTTAACACCCAATTTTGTCATAGAGGTTACATGGAATAAAGGTTATGACAGGGTGAGAATGAGAGTATAACCATTAGATTAAAATGTCATAGTTAAGGGTTTCCTAAAAGCAACACAAAACTAAGGTCAAACACATAGAACCAAACAATTAGTATCTTAAATAGCTAAAACTAGTGGAGGATAAATTGATGACAAGTAAATAGGTTGATATCAAACATAGGAGACCAAAATTGAGGTTATATGGAAGAATAAAAGCCTTTTTTAGTAAAATAAACCAAGGCACATGGAATAGATAGTCAAAAAGACACCACAAAATTTATCGTAATGGTTACCAATGAACTAGATCTGTAAAAAAGTGACTCCACCAAAGATGAAGATTTTCTAATTGAAAATAACTAGAGAATTGATTATCATTATAGCTCTGATACCATATCAAAGTGGATGTTAGGATCTCTAGATCAATAAAATACACATGTTTGTATTAAGTATGAGTCAAGTAAGTACACAACATAATAGCTTCAATAAAATGAAATAACATACATGAGAATATTGCATAAACATGATAAGAGTGAAAACCAATCTTCTATTAAACAATAACTCACCGAGAGAGATGTAAAAATAAGAGTGCATGAGTAACTCCAAAAAAGGTAATAAGAGAGCCACTAATATAAGAGTAACTCCTATACCCATAATATCCGATCAAGGGAGTTACTTCCTCTTCATCCAATCAAAATATAAATTCATGTACACCTAAGCAAGCTTATCCTTGAAAGTAGGAAAAATCCATGTGAGGGAAAAAATCCCATAATAAATAAATATGAGAAAAAATACCACTCTAAAAAAACATATATATGAAGTAGGATATGCATAATGAAAATTTTATTTTACACTAAGGGTGTATTGATGAAGAACATGATGAAATTTAACAAGGATACCTAATAATTTAGTCTATAATACCAACATATAAGCTATAATAATTTATGTATCACTCGATGTATTAGAAAAAAATCATGAGATGTGTAATAAATATAATTATTCATAGGAGGAATATGTATATCATATTATCATGAAACTATTATGATTATGTGTGCATTTTTTAGGGTACAAAAACTATCTTGGTCTGAAGTCAATCTTATGATGTGTATGGATAAGCATCATGTATTTTAGATTTAAAATTATGTATTGGATAATTTATGATGGATAATGATCCATATGACTCAAATATAGTATGTGCCTTAGAACATTGTGTTGATGGTGTAGGAGATGTTGAGATCACCTTAAAATAAGTTATATTTAACTTTCATGATTTTTTAGTCGATTATACATGTGATTTTTTATGTTTAAGAGGTCTTTCATATTGTAAGACATGTATGGTGTGTAACTTATTATTATGGAAAAAAATATGAAATTATGTAATGTCAAAGGTAACACTCTTATTTGATTAAGACAAGATAATCTAAGCTATATATTATATGATATTATATAAGGTATAACATATAACTAAACTAGGCTTGTTCAAGGAATATGAATGGAAGTGTAATGAAACCTAAGGATGTGTGTTAATGCCCATAATTATTTTGTAATGTCTTGGTTTTTTAATTACATTCTTCATATTATAACTTTTATGGGATATTAATTATGTGGAAATAAGGTTTTCTAACCATAATTTCATCAAATTTAAAGTTATGTCTAATAATTTATACTTATACTATTTCCATTTATGGTTTTATAATTGTTGAGATTATTTTTTATATTATTATTATTGGTTTTTAACTAGTATGATATTAGATTCCAATGTTGTTATTATTGGTTTTAAGTAGTGTTATATTGGATTCTAGTGTTTATATTATTAGATTCTAACTAATGCAATATTATATTCCAATTTTAGGCTAATTGGTATTTATTACATAATTCACTATAGTTTTCATAGTATCACCTAATAGTTTTAATAGTATTGTCTAATATTTATCTAAATTTTACCTCATATTAACCAATCACATTTTAATAAGTAAGATTCATAAATATCAGTGCACCAATGTAAAACATATTTAAACCACTTATACGTATTAGACAACACTTTTTTTGAACCACATAATCACCCATTGTGTCCTTATAAAATCAAAATGGTTTACACATACATTTATCTAAATTTGAAATTTTTCATTTGATGCACCCTTGTGAAATAATTAATCACTTTATGACTACATTATATAAATACATATCTTCATAACTATTGGGCCCAGTCATCATCTAATGTTAAATACATAAATTTACATGTCCACATAGGCCTATTTAATTTTAATTTAACATGTGATCCAAGAGATTATATGAGGCTATGACCCCATGATCATGTTACAATCACCATGTGTATTCACTTTGATATCAAATTTAAAATAAATAAAATTATATTTGATTTATTAGTTTTCAGGATAGGATTATGGTATGTTGATATATTATGTGCATGAAAAGTGTGCATATGGAGAGATAAAGTGGATTAAGTTTTACATGGATCAACATAGTTTTTTGAGGCCACCTTCAGAATAAAAGAGACCTCCATGGCTCTGTGACTTCATAACCTCATGATGAGTGCCATGTGTTATCTTATAATATTGTATAGTTATTGAAAATAATGTATGTTATTTATTAATTTTTTAACTATGGTATATTATTTATTCTTTGTATGGAATTCATGTGAAGGAAATTTAAATTGAAGATAAATGTTTAATGAATCCATAAACTTTGAAAAAAGTCTCTTAAATGTTGTGAGACTCTTTGAACTTGAGGCACTAAGATACTACCATGTTCATATGCATTTCACATTTCACATTTAAATTATTCATGTCTAAATTTCAAGTTTTCATCATCACTTGCATTTATCATGTCTAGTCAGAGTGATTCCACATCAATATAAAGCTTACACATAAAGAGGATAAATTTTAAAAATATGATTAAATCACCTTAGTCTAAACTTGATATCATTTATTTGTGTATCAACACTTCATAGCCCTATTATTTTTTCATCACCATATATTTATATGTTTTTCTTAAAACACACATCAACAAATTTGAATTCCCAAATATTATTCATTATTACAGGCATATCTCCCCTATCTCCCCTAAACTTAGGTAGATTAATTTTAGTTGTAATTTTAAAAATATTTTGATTACATAAATAGATAATAAATTTTAAAATATTCCTCATTCAAAATTTATTAAAAATATTTTTTAAAAATATATATTAATAATCCACTAATTTTAATTAAAAAACAATACATTATTAAGGTTTTAACATACTTCTAAATGTATGAAAAATAATTTGATGAAATAAATATCAATATTCCATTCATATTAAATAATAATAGAATTTTAAGGTATTGTTGGATAATTATTTGTAATATAAATTAAAAAACCCCACATACCAAGTCAATATAATATCACATATTAATTTATGTTCTTCAATAGTTTCACCAAGTTAACGTTCATTATCATGTTCAAGTAGTTAAAGTATGATTTAATGGCCTCATTTACTTTATTAGGTATCTTAAATGATCATCCCTTCTATGTTTTATTTGGTTTCCATGACTATATTAAATTATCTACATCAATACCATTTTCAATTTCATCTAATTTGGTTCATGTTTTATTTGGCCTTAAACAATCCTGGTACAATGTTGCATCATCTACTCTTCTTGTGGGTTTCCAATATTGAATATTCACCTTTTAGTTCAAGGAAAATATCCCCATATTCCCTTCCCATCCATTTTCATTTTTATTTTCTAACCATACTAAAATTATATGTCCCACATACACATCCATCAATAGATTATATGCTTCTTTAGGTCTTCCACAAAGAGGCCCAACGTAAATATCATTATTACTTGGGATATTTTGATTAATGTGGTATTACCTATGAAAAATTTTGTCTCCCATTTTTTGGTTGTATAATTTTTTTTCTTATATTATTTACGGTAAAAAATAATCACTTTACATCCTCTTATAATTTATAAATAATCTATACAAAGTACACAAAACATTTTCCTAATACATTATCTTTGGAAGCCAATATTCACTACCTTTGCCCATTACAAATTTTCTGAAATGTTCCATATATTAATTTCTTTCCATTTTTCATATCTTCAATCTCTTTGAATTATTTTAAATGTGTCATATTAGGTTTAGTTTTTGTAAAGTATGTCTCACCATTATCCTTTATACATGATTTAATAATTTGGGGAGGATTGGTGTATTATTCCTAATTTAGTTAAAGGGTCTGAGTAGTAAAATAAATAAATAAATATTAAATAATTAATATACTAATTTGTGTAAATTAGATTACAATTTTTACCTTTATAAAAATAGTGATAAGAGAGAGAAAATAAGACTTAGCTAGAAACTAGCTGATTCGATGGAGATAGAGGTTAGAATTCACTTTTTAGGATTGGGACACTATTGCAAATTGATATCTGACCTTGATTTTGTGATTGGATCAGAGCACTAAAAGTGGATAAGAATTGAATAGACATTTTATTCCACCTCTACTTCTATTATCTTAAGGATTTGAGATTTTTACATTTTATTCACCAAGTCTATGTGACCTTGTCTGTGAAGTTTTGGTAGCTGAAAGTTAGTAGAGCTCCCTATAGAGTATATTATCTCTTTAAACACTATATTCCATTATGCTTTGAAATTTTTTGAGATAGGGGGATTAGAGTGTTTAATATTCACTAAACATATATCCACACCCCTTGTGTGGGTACATTACCTACATACCAATACTGTAAAGAGGGATCAATTCATATGTAGTTCTCCCACTTGATGTGCTTTATGTAATTGAGTGTGTAAATATAAAAAATACTAAACTTGATGTAATTGATGTGGATAGGGATTGGTGTAAGGATTTTAATAATCTTTTAATTATATTAGTTGGCTATATTCAGAGAATAAGAAATATTACTTGACTAGTCTTGCTTATATTCTTACTTTCTTAATGATATTTTCTAGCCCTTTCCAAATAACCTTTGAATGGGATTTTATAGGGATATATTGGTCATGGGTCGAATGTACTCATGTTAATCCAAAAAATAAAATGATGGGGAACCAAAATAAATTGACCATTGAGTCCATAAATAGACTTGGACAAGAGCACCAAAAGTGGATAGGAGTGGCACCAGTGCTATAGTCCTATTGTGGTGTTATTGTCTTCATTAGATGGGACCTAGGGGGATGGATCTATCATGGAAAGAGGAGTATGACTCAGTTAGGATCAATTTGGAAGGCTACAGATGATTAGTAATTAGTGAAAACATGCTTATGAGGGTCATACGAGTAAGCAAGAGGGATGTAAGGTTGGGTGTCACAAGCCATACTTAAGTTAAAAAATTTTGCATTTTATATGACAACATTTGCCCTATTTATTCTAGTGATGCAACAAAGTGAAATAATAGGATAAAAGAAAAATAGAAAGTGTACTTGAACTTACTTATAAAGGGTGAAGCTCTTAAAGCTATGTGATGATAAGTGTGCATAGAGAGAGAACATTGTGAAGTGAAAATATATAATAAAAATAAAGAGTAGATTAGTTCTTACTAGATACACTATATCTAAAATAATAATGTATAAATTTGGGTAAGAGAGAGAGGAAGAGAAAAGAATGAATAAACCTCACTAGGTATGTGGACCAATATAAAACCTATTGTGATGTTGAGTGATGTCGAGTAATGTTGGATTATGATGTACCAAGAGTAATATCACAAATGAAGCTGAGTGATCAATTCCCTAAGATTGGATAAAGAATTAAAAGACTATCCCTTTGGCTCCATCATCACCCACTAAGTAAATCTAGGTGATCATTCATGTGTTAATTTATTATTGGACTGTGTCCAATTCATCTGAATAGGTGGCTTAAGAATACAAAGGCTAACTAGTCCTTTGGATCCATTATTTCCCCATGAAGTGAAGCTATGAATTTATACTAGTATGAAATATGTGTCATATGAAATGGATCTCGAAGCCCATGAATGATTTATAATCTAATAATGATGGCATGGATATCCCAATGTATGTTAAAAACTAGTCCACTCTTGAACACTCTGAACTGGTGCACTAGGCTCGTATGAAAGCCACTTTGAAATGTGGAGGTTAGGCTTGCATGAAATCCACTCTAAAATGATGCCAACCACCTATATATGGAATAAGGCACGAAAATATTGATAATTCCTATGTAATACTAAAATCATAAAGGAAAATTAAAAAAATGTGTCGTGCAGATTACCCCCAATCATTAGTGTCTAGAACATGGATTCTAATCTAGAATTTATACCAAATTTCATATGAAAAACTAGAAGTGAGAGCCATAATGCCACACATGATGCCCATTATATCTATATTCTCTGAGAAAAAGTGTACTAAAAACTACTGATTCTAAACTAGTTTGACTATGCAAAATTATACTTGAACCTACTTTTCTACCTACTTTTGGAAAGTCTTTTTTTTTTCTATTTGGATAAGAGCACTAAAAGTGGACACTAATAGAACCAAATATATAGTCCAAGTTGGGTGCTATTGTCTTAGGCCAAATTTGGCAACTATTCTAACATTTTCACTATCTACCTGGTCTTTTTTAACTAATTTGATGTTTGGTTGCTATTCTAGGTGTTCTAAAAGATGTTTTTTACTGTTAGGAGCTCTGATCTTTATGAAAAAACCCTTGTTTATTTCCCCCTCTTTTGAGGGTAGGAATGAATACCATAAAATGACTATCCTCAGAATAAAGATCCCTATAACTATGTTATGTTTCAAAGATACATGATATAACAATGATAATTGATAAGATATAACATGATTTTTATTGAGATATTGTTAGATCAGTAGGGGTATGTCTAGATGGATATAACAATGTAATAACATGTGCAATGTATTAAACTAGAAATGAAAGCCTAGTTAGTTGTTAGTTGAAGGAAGTATGATGTCCATCATGGCATCTAATAAATCAAGATAATTCATGATGTGGATCATGGCATTACAAATAATGAGAAACAAAAAGTAACATGCATACAAGGCAAGAAGAAAGAATCATATAAGGGTGGCTGAGGGGCCAAACAAACAAGGGACATGGGAACATGTCAGTCATACTAGAAGGCAAGCATATAAGGCATATTTAAATTCCACATACACATATAATTAGATAATAAAATCTAGCATGGAATCCCCAATCACATACAAGAGTACAGGCAAAGGACATTGGCAAATGTCCTAAGGCACACACAATACATAAAAGCAAAGGACATTGGCAAATGTCCTAAGGTACATATAAGAGACAATTAAGAATTGATAAATTTAATCATATATAACTATGAAAATCATGAAAGTAAATCATGTAATAACTATAAACACAATCATATCTAATTATTTAAAGTAAGAGGGAAAGTATGTAAGACATGTTAGTACAAGACTAGGTCTATGCTAAGAAATACATAAGTGTTATATACTAGTGAGATGTTGATAAAGTAATATGTGTAAGTTATTAAATAATGTACATAAACATGATAAATAGAGTGTGTGGTGTAGGTTGACATAACCTAGATGGTGTATTCATGTAGAAGATGCCCCTAATAGGTATGTATATCAATGTGTGTCTTGATGTAGAAGTAGGATGCCCCCCAATGGGTAGAGTGAAGCAATCAAAGAGCTGGACGTCATTACACACACTTAAATAAGATCAATTGAAGAATGGTAATGTAAATAAATTGACAAATAATAACATAGAATATGAATTGTAAGTCTAACATATTAGTAAAATGTAAAGCATGGATAATGCATACAATCAAATATATTTGGTGTTTTTTAGTTATTTGCATGTTTTTGTATTTTGAAATATTTGAATATTTTTGAATTTTTGATATATTGTATTGTTTTTGGTATTTTGGATCTATTATGAACTATGTATAAGAAATCATATTAAGACTATGTATAATAATTGAAAAGGACCATGCAGAAGTAAGTAAAAAGAAACTATGTACATATATTTTTGAAAAATTATGTACAATACTATGTGTGAAATCAATGATAGACATGGAATCTGCATAGATGCATAATATTCATTGGATTTTTGAGTTTCTTTCCTTCAATTGAGGCTAGATGATACACTTTAGGTCTAATATTTTTGGTAATAATGTATGGACCTAGCCAATTTGGTTTGAATTTTCCTTTGGTTTCTTCTTTGGCATTGACATTGCGAAGATTTTATTTGAGAATAAAATCATTAAATCCAAATTCTCTATCATGAACTCATTTATTTTAGGATCATTATATAAATTTTTGGTATATTTTGATATGTTCTGCTACTTGAATGCATGTATGGTCTAACTACTTGAGCTAGTGTAGATGTTTTTAATGATATTAGTCATTAGTGACAATACCTTTGAGGGAGACACAAAGAGATGGGATTTCTAATTCTAATGGTAAAATTGCTTCCATGCCATACATAAGTGAATAATTAATGGATATTGTGGGCATGTGGATAGTTGTGTGATATGCCCATAATACAAAGATTAGTTGATTGTGCCAATCATTTCCAAAATTGGTCACTATTTTACTCAAAATGTTGTTGATGGTTTTATTGGTGGATTTTGCTTTATCATTTTCTTATGGGTAATATGGAGTGGAGAATGTGTGTTAAATAGTATATTTTATGCAAAATTTCTTATCATTTTTTTATTAAATGATGTTCCATTATCAGAAATGATGGTTGTGGGAAAGCCAAATCATGAAATAATGTGAGTCATGAGAAAGATGCAAATGTCCTCACCTATAGTAGATTGAAGTGGAATGGCTTCTACCCATTTGGTAAATTATTTTATCACTATGATTATTAAATTATGTCCATCAATAGATTCAAGGTTAATTTTTCCAATAAGATCAAATCCCCATAACATGAATGGTCATGGAGAGACAATAAGCTATAATTGTTGTGATGGTGCATGTTGTAAGTTACTATGTCATTAACATTTATTGCATAGTTTTGCATATTATAACCATTCATCTTCCATGGTGGGCTAGTATTACCCTTGTCAAAACAATTTGTGTGACATGGGTTTTCCACTGAAGTGGCCACCGCACTCACTATCGTGTATCTATGTAAGAGTAATTTTAGATTTTGCTAATGTCAAACATCAAAGAAATTATCTATCAAAGGATCATTTTAAAAGGTATTTTCTAATGAATACATAACAGAGTGCTTGTTTATGTAACTTTCACTTGTCATTTAAATAAAAAGTGTCTAGTGTAATATATTTTTTTAGAAAGTTATAGGTATCACAGAACCATTCTGAAGTTGCAGAACTACATGTAGTAGCTAGAATGGATAGTGTAATCAAATCTATATTATCTATTAATGGTGATTGTAATCATTTAATTATTAAAATAGATTGATCATCATTAATGTTGATAGGAATAAAATATGTGGCACTTTCCATTACATCTACATGTTTGTTATCTTTTCTTGATATACTTTCTATAGAAAAGTAGTCAAATTGTGATGATAAACATTGTACCATGTTTTGGTATGGGATAAGATGTTCTTATTTTGTTTGATAGACATCATTGACTTGGTTGAACACAAGTTGGGAATCACCAAAGAATTGAATAGATATAATTTAGAGAGATTGGGTAGCAAATAGACCTAAAATAAGTTATTCATATTATATGGTGTTGTTGGTGTAGGAGAAACTTAATCGATATGCAATAAGAACTTTGTGACCAGAAGGGTCGATAAAGATAATGCCTACCCTTGAACTAGATGCACATCAAGAACCATTGAAGAACATGGTCCATGTATAAAAATGAGTAGAATAGGTAATGAAATCATCTCTAAATATGTCACTAATAGGATTAGTTTCAAGAGTGGTGCAACTACCAAATGGTCTACAATGATTTGACCCTTTATTGATTTTTGGAGAACTATTTTTAAGACAAAATCTATTAATAACATGACCCATTTTACAATGTGATCAAAGAGATGTGGTTTTACCATGAGAAACTTCAATGGATCTACTTTTGTGATAATCTGAGTCTCATTATTTACCACGTAATGTCAAAGATTTTATGTGGCAAAAAATAGTGCTAAACATAACGTTTCTATTGCAAAGTAATTTTTTCATAATCAACTAATGTGCGACTGATATAATAAACTACTCATTTAGTGTGTTGATCATTATATTATGTTAAGAGTGATCTTAATGCAAGGTTTATTACTAAAATATATAGTAGGAAAGGCCTGTCAGGTATAGGTTGTACTAAGATAAGTGGGTTAAGAAGATATTGTTTGATTATATCAAATATTTCTTGATAGGTGTGGTCCCAAACAAACTTGGTATCTTTCTTTAGTAATTAGGTGAATGACTGAGTTTTATTATCAAGTTTAGCTATAAAATGATGGATTGTTTGGATCTTGCCCTATAGGGATCAAAGTTACTTTAAGTTCAAAAGAGGTGACATGTTGATAATTCCTTTGACTTTATTAGGGTCAACATCTATACCATGCCGAGAAATAATGAAACCTAAGAGATTTCCTGATGTAACTCTAAAGACATTATTCTTAGGGTTCAATCAGACATTATGTTGTTTGAGTCTTTAAAAGATCTTTCATAAATCAATAGTGTGATGTTGTCATTATTTAGATTTAGCTAAGATATCATCGACATAATCCTTGATAGTATGGTGAATTAATTTATTAAATATGTGTCATGGTACATTGGTATGTGGCTCTAACATTTTTTAATCTAAAAGGCATGATAATGTAACAAAATGTACCCCAAGGTGTTGTAAAAGATGTTTTCTCTTGATCTTCTTTAATAATTTTGATTTGGTTGTATCCTAAAAAGCCATCCATAAATGATAACATTTCATATCTAACTATGGAATCAATGATCATGTCAATTTTAGGTAAAGGAAAATCATCTTTTGGGCATGTTTTATTTAAATACTGAGAATCGAAACAACATTAAATTTGTCTATTGTGTTTGACCATGGGTACTGTATTTGAAACCCATTCAGGGTGTGCTATTGTTCGAATGAAACTAGCATCTGTTGGGGATCAACCAACAATGTTGATTACTATATGAAAGCAATTAAATATGAAATTAAACCAGAATGATAAGTAACTAGAATAAAAAATAAAAAAGAACAAGAGATACAAGAAACCACCCTGAAAACTTGTATTAAACTCTTTACAGAAGGAATTACAATTGAAGAAACTTCTTTTCTTCCACACCTCTCTCAGATGTATATATCTCTTTCTAGATCTCTTTCCCTCAAGAGCTCTCTCTCTCAATTAAAATCAATTCCAACAACCTAGATTGATACACATATATAATCTTGTACTATTCAATTCAATAAGCTAAGAAGATCTAATCCTATATATAATAATTAGGAAACATGAGCATACAATTACAGCCATTAGATGCACCTCCTAATCAAGGGCTCTAAATAGTCTTACTTAAAAATAGAGATGCAGACTTAAGACTAACACTTAATCCTACCATGCAAACATTCTATTATATCCATGGAAATAGCATTCGGGACGCACAGGTGACCGACGTCGGTCCCTGCCTATCTACACCTGATCGACATTGGCCAAACATAACCGACGCTAGCATCTCCCAGTCGACTCTTGATTGACGTCGGTTGCTTCTGACCAATGCCGATGACTGTGTAACACTAGCAACCTACAAAATACTAATTTGGTGAAGCTTTTAGCTCCACACCTTAACAATCTCCCACTTGGAGATAAACAACTACACCAGTACCTATACAGCAACATCTTCTAGCTCCTCCATCTTCAAACTCAATCATGAAGACCAACAAAAGTTGAATGAAGATTCAACTTCTCCTTTGTTACCGGCTTGGTTAACATATCAATAGGGTTCTTATCTATATGGATATTTTCCATCTTCAACTCACCATCCTTTAATACCTATCTAATGAAGTGGTACCTAAGTTGTATATGCTTTGTTCTTGAATGAAAGGCTGAATTCTTAGCCAAATGAATTACACTCTGACTATCATTGTATAATCTACAACTCTCTTGCTCCTTTCCAAGCTCTTCCATGAATCATGTCATCCATATCATTTCTTTGCTAGCCTCTATGACTGCAATATATTTTGCCTCTGTAGTTGACAAGGCAACAACCTTCTGCAACTTTGAAATCCAACTAACCACCATTCCACCAATAGTGAAAACATATCTTGTGGTGCTTCTCCTGCCATCCAAATCACCTGCCATATCTAAATCTACATAACCATGTAGAGAAGTATTTGAACCTCCATAGCACAAATGCCTACTACTGGTCCCTCTCAGATATCTAAGGATCCACTAAACTGCTTTTTAGTGCTCCTTCCCTAGATTGGCCATATACTTACTAACAACTCCCACTGCTTGGGCAATATCCGGTCTAGTACATACCATTACATACATTAAACTCCCTACTATGGAAGCATATGGAACTTTCTTCATGTACTCTACCTCATCATATGAATTAGGACACTGTTCTTTACTCAATTAAAAATGTCCAGCCAAAGGTGTACTTACTGGTTTTGCATCCTGCATATTGAACCTTTTAAACACCTTATTCACATAATCCTCTTGAGACAAAATCAACCTGTGATTTTTCTTGTCTCTCTTAATACTCATGCCAAGTATTTTCTTTGCTACTCCCAAATCCTTCATGGCAAATGTGTGAGTTAATTTCACCTTAAGCTCAGAGATATCCTGCATGTGTGATCCTACAACCAGCATATCATCTACATACAACAACAAAATAATATATCTACCATTATCTAATCTCTTAAAATAAACACAATGGTTAGATTGACACCTACTGTAGCCATGCTCAATCATAAACCTATCAAATCTCAAATACCACTGTCTAGGAGCTTGCTTGAGGCCATACAAGCTTTTCTTCAATCTACACACTAACTTCTCCTTACCTTTGACCTCAAATCCTTCTAGCTGATCCATATATATTTCTTCATCCAAATCTCCATGAAGAAATATTGTCTTAACATCAAGCTACTCAAGATGCAAATCGTCAATAGCAACTAAAGACAATACAGTCCGTATAGAAGTCATTTTAACTACAGGAGAAAAAATCTCACCAAAATCAATACCTAGTTTCTGTGCAAATCCTTTCACTACCAACCTAGCCTTATATCTCATCTATCCATTCTCACCTTCCTTCAATCTATAGATCCATCTATTCTTCAGTGTCTTCTTTCTCACTAGCAACTCAACCAAATCCCATGTTTGGTTCTCTTTCAAGGAATCAATTTCCTCATTCATGCCTAGCTCCCACTGATTCTTGGATTCCACCTATATTGCTTCATCAAAACTCTCTAGTTCTCCACCATCAATAAACAATAAATATAATAATGAAGGGGAATATCGAATTGGAGGTTTACTTACCCTTTCTGACCTCCTGATGGGTGTCTGAGACTCATTCACAACACGCTGTCTGCCCAAATTCTCTGACAGTGACCGACCTCGATCACTTCCAGGCCTATAACTGGCTAATGTTGGTTCTGCTTGACTGATGTCAGTTCTTACCTAACTGATGTCAATCACTATATGACTGACATCAGTTCTTATATTGTCGATGTCAGTTCCTGCCTAACCAACATTGGTCTCTATGTTTCCCTGTCTATGATTATTTCTACCTGCGAGCTCATTTTGGACAGTCACCTCATCCAATTCTCCATTGCTCTGCCTAGATTGATTTAGCTTCTTGAGCTGGTCACTATACATCACTTTTTTATTGAAAACAACATCACAACTCCTAATTATTTTGTTAGTTCCTAGATTCCAAAACCTGAATCTAAAATCATCAGAGCCATAGCCAATAAATGTGCACCTCATAGACTTAGCATCCAGCTTCTTTCTATTTTCCTTATCAACGTGCACAAAAGCTTCACAACAAAAAACTTTGAGAAATGAGAGATCTACCTTTTTACTTGTCCATGCCTCTTCTAGAATTCCACCATCCAGAGTTGTAGAAGGTCCTCTGTTAATCAGGTACAATCTAGTATCCACAGCTTTTGCCTAAAACTCTAAGGGCAAACCAGCATGCAATCTCATACACCTTGCACGCTCCATTATTGTTCTATTCATCCTTTCAGTAACCCCATTTTGTTGAGGTGTCCTTGGAACCATCCTTTGCCTGTGTATTCCATGCATATAACAATACTAGTTGAACTTGTGGCTGTAGAACTCATCACCATTGTTAGATCTCAGGCACTTCAATCTCCTACCTATTTCATTCTCAATCATAGCTTTTCAAATCTTAAAAGTGTCAAAAACATTAGATTTCTTCTTTATACAATAGACCCATACCTTTCTTGTAGCATCATCTATGAAAGAAACATAGTACCATGATCCTCCAATAGAAGTAAATTGAGCTAGCCCCCACACGTCTATGTGAACAAGCTCCAATTTGTGCTTCTTCTTTGTTGACCCAGTCTTGAGAAAACTCACTCTCTTCTGTTTCCCAAAAATACAGTGCTCACAAAATTCTAGATCTATGCTTTTCAAATCTGAAAGCTTACCTTTTGACTTAAGAATTGTCATTCCCTTCTCACTCATGTGGCCAAGCCTTTGATGCCACAACTTTGCATCCACATCTGAAGTAGATAATATAGAAGGAGAATAATTAGTAATACAATTACATAAATAGAGAATACCTACTCTCTTACCTCTGGCCAATACAAGTGCACCCTTGGTCACCTTCCAAGATTCAGCTGTGAGAGTTACTGTATAACCCTCATCCCCTAACTTTCCTACAGAAATCAAATTCCTCTTCAAGCTAGGAACATGCATGACATCTCTCAACACCCATGTGTTGCCATTCTTCATTTTCAGCTGCACAACAATTTTACAAGGCTCATCATCCCCTAAATAAACTATTCCAAAATCTCCATGGACATAGTCACTAAAATATTCTCTATTAGGGGTTGCATGGAAAGATGCACCAGAATCTAAAACCCAAGATTCCATATTATTATGCAAAGAAAATATAAGAGCATCTTGTGCAATACCTACAACTTTTTCTTCTTCCTTACCTTCATGCTGATTGTCTTCTTTAGGCTTTGACCAACAATCTTTGCTTATGTGCCCTATCTTTCCACAATTCCAGCATTGTGGCTTCCTGCCATTTCTGGATTTGGATCTACCTCTCATCTTTGACTTAGACCTTGATCTCCCTTTCTTTCCCTTCTCTTTTTGACTTCCCCTGCTCTCAAAACTTAAAGTGTTCCTTGATGTTTCCTCTATGTTTTTCCTGCGAATTTCTTCATTCAAGATTACACTAACAACATCCTCTACTTTTAAAATATTTGAAGCAGATGCAGTATTACTAACTACCATTACCAAGCTATGACAGCTTTTAGGCAAAGAGCATAATATTAAAAGAGCCTTAATTTCATCATCAAACACTATTTTGATTGAATTTAATTGATTTACAATTCCATGGAAATCATTTAGATGATTAGATACATATTCACCTTCCTACATTTGCAAATTAAATAACTGCTTCATAAGATATACCTTATTTGAAGCTAAGGGTTTTTCATATAAATTTGCTAAAGTAGTCATCAACTCTACCATTGACTTTGCCTGTGATAAATTAGATATCACAGTAGATGCCAGACTCAATCTTATAGATCCAAGAGCCTTTCTATCAAGAACTTTCCCATTCTTCATCTTCCATGTCTGTGGGCTTCCTTGAAACTCCACCTAATGGTAAGTATAGATCTTTTTGATACAGATAATCCTCTATCTGCATTCTCCATAATTGGTAATTCTTGCCATTAAACTTCTCCATTCTCAGTCTACTTTCTTCTGCCATTACTTTCTCCCACTCAAATAGAAATCCCTATGAGTAACTTGTAATCAATACACACTAACCAGATCTGAAACACCTGTTAGTCAACCTGAGCTCTGATACCACTTGTTGGGGATCAACCAACAATGTTGACTACTATATGAAAGCAATTAAATATAGAATTAAACCGGAATGATAACTAGAATCAGAAATAGTAAAGAATAAGAGATACAAGAAACCACCCTGAAAACTTGTATTAAACTCTTTACAGAAAGAATTACAATTGAAGAAACTTCTTTTCTTCCACACCTCTCTCAGATGTACAGATCTCTTTCCCTCAAGAGCTCTCTCTCTCAATTACAATCAATTCCAACAACCTAGATTGATACACATATACAATCTTGTACTGTTCAATTCAATAAGCTAAGAATATCTAATCCTATATATAATAATTAGGAAACATGAGCATACAATTATAACCATTAGATGCACCTCCTAATCAAGGGCTCTAAACAGTCTTACTTAAAAATAGAGATGCGGACTTAATACTAACACTTAATCCTACCATGCAAACATTTTGTTCTATCCACAAAAATAGCATTTTGGATGCACAGGTGACCGATGTCGGTCCCTGCCTGTCTACACCTGACCGACATCAGCCGAACATAACCGATGCTGGCATCTCCCAATCGACTCCTGACTGACGTTGGTCACTTCTAACCGATGCCAGTGACTGTGTAACACTAGCAACCTGCAAAATACTCATTTAGTGAAGCTTTTAGCTCCACACCTTAACATCATCTAAGAGGCATTGGATCTCATCTTTGACTAAGAGATCCACCTTAGGATGTACTTTTTGAATTTTTTGTTTAATGGGTTTACCATCTAGGTATTAAAAAATTCAATGAAATTTTATAGATGTATCAATTCTTGACATATATGAGTAAGACCAAGCAAAGAGTTTTACAAAATTTTTTAAGGTTTGATGAATATTTATAACTTTGTACTTTCATAAGGAAGTGGATAATAAAATAATGTGGGGATCTTGATCAATTCCAAAATTGAAATTAACTATTTCTTTGTTAAGCAATATAGAATGATCAAGTGTGTAGGGAGTGGTAGGAATAATATCATCTAAATCAACTGGTATGTCTTGTGGAGAATATAGACTTGTTCTAAAGTATACATGGGCATTTGTGTGATGAGGAAATCATTTTTTATGATATCAAGATGGAAGGTCCCTATATGCTCTAAGAAATTGTAGGAGGGATTCATTGTTGGAGAATTCATCTAATGTGAGCATCTCTGGTGAAACGAAATCATCAATGAGATTGGGATAAATTAATGATAATGTTGAAGCATGATTAATGGTGTGGTCTATTGGTGTAGTTGGTGGACAAAAATTTATATTTTTTAAAGTGGTGGAAGAAGGCTGATTATGAAGGTGGGTAAATTGATATCCTAGCCCTTGTGTTTCATGTTGTGTAGATGCCTTAACAGGATTGACAATTCTTGTATGTATTTTCCAAGACCTTTGCCATGATATCCCATATATTAAGATATTTAATTGTGAAAATAGAGGTAAACTAGTGATTGGGTATCGATGTTATTATAAAACTTGGAGTTTTTAGATGTGTTGCATGGTCTGAAGGTACATTGTAAATAATAGGTTGTGTTGGTATATTGCTAAGATTAAGATGTGAAATATAATTTTATGGAATTTTTGCCACTTGATAGTATTTAAAAGGGTCATTATCTATTGGTAAATTGAAGAGGTAGTCTTTCTAACTAAATTTTAAACAAGCATGAAGTATAGAAGGGACTACATGCATATCATGAATCCACGGCCAACCAAGTAATAAATTATAGTTGAGGTCATTTGGCATGACTTGGCAAGCAGTTGGTAGTGTCTTAGGCCCTAAGGTAAGATTGAGTGTTATTTGACCCATAAATTTCTTTGGAATGTTTTCAAAACCTTTGATGTTCATATCATAATGGTCAAGATCTTGAGGTTGTATATTAATAAGTTTAAGAAAATAAATGTTGCAAATGTTGAGTCCAAAACTATTATCAGCTAATACCCTTTTGACCTCCACATCATTAATTCTTAATTGACTATATATAGGTAGATGTTGTTCAATGATGTGGTGTGGGGGAAAATACTCTCTTTTAAAGGAAATATGTTCTTTATTCCATTTCATGGTGTTGAGGATAGATGTAACATAAGCTAGTTTGGCAGAAATAGGAATTCTAGTATTATGAAGGGTTGTATATAACACATATTTATAAACATATAATTGTTGAAGGAGCTCAAGAACTAAAATTTTATTAGAAAGGGTACTAATTTGAGTGATAAATCTATAGCCATGGGTGTAATAAACCTTCTTATCTTTTGAAACTTGGGTAATAACATGTATTGTGTGATCTACTATCTTAATTTGGTGAACCTAACTTACTTTGTTTGAACATAAAAAACCTACAAACCCTAGGGTAAATTTCATACTAAATTTTCCTATTTTCTTTCCAATTTTTTTACTTGCTTAATAAAATCATAAATTAGAATTAAATTTTAAAATTTCATAGTAATTTTAAAATAATTTTCTTTCATCTACTCCTATTCACTTTTGACACTCTTGTCCAAGTCCATTTTGGGTGCCAACAATCAATTTATTTCAATTCCCCATCCTTCTCCTTATCAGCCTAATGTGAGTAAATTCAACCCATTCCAATATATCCCTATAAAATCCCATTCAAATATCATTTGGAAAGTTTTGGAAAATATCATTAAGCAAGCATCAATACAAAAAAGACTACTCAAGCAATATTCCTTATTCTCTGCATATAACTAGCTAATATACTCACAACCTTATTCAAATCCTTAAACCAAGTACCTATCCATCTTAATTAAATCAAATTTATCATTTTTAATATTCATACACTCAATTACACAAATCACATCAAGTAGGAGAACTACATATGGCTTGATTCCTCTTTGGAGTATTGGTATGTAGGTAACGTGCCCACACAAGGGGTGTAAATACACATTCAGTGAATCTTACACACACTAACACCCCCCGCCTTCTCAAAAAATTTCAAAACATAATGTAATATAGGGTTTGAAGAGATAATCTACTCTACAGGGATCTCTACTAACTTACAAATACCAAAAATTCATGGACACAATCACACAAACTTGGTGAATAAAACCTAGAAAGACGAGATCCTCAGGATAATAGAGATAGAGGTAGACTATAGTGCCAATGCCACTCTTTTACACTTTTGGAACTCATATCCAATTAAAAAATGAAGGTCATATCTTAGTTTGTGATAGTGTCCTAGTCCTATATAGTTAATTCTAACCTCAGTCAGATCAGCTAGTTTCTAACTAAGTCTTATTTTCTCCCTGTTATCACTATTTTTAGATTGATATTGGACAAGTCCATTTTAGATATTATTGCATTGGTATGCAATCAAAAACATGAAAATTTAACATATTAGGAATTATAATACCCAATATATTTTAATTTCCATCCAACAAGTGTGGATACACAAAATCCTTGAAGTATACTTCCTTAACAGTAAGTATTTAATGCACTTGATCCCTTTTAGCATGTTTTGTAAGTGTCCATGATATGTGTCAAAGAAAGTGTGTTTTATTTTCATAATGATGTTACTAATATATTAAAAATACTATATATATCCTCATGATTGTGTATAATATACATAATCTTACATAGATAATGGTGAATACTATTATTATTATCAACATGGATGCAAATGTAAATAGGGTACAATTCTTATTGTCAATTAAATCATTATTTAGTTGTAAGTAGAGTATTGGTGACTATTTTTTTTTTAATGAAGCATATGTACTAGTAACACTAATTACTTTATAAAGGATAAATTTTTCCTTGTACCCTTTGAATTTTTCATGTAATTAATTTTTTAATAGTGCATCATGAAACAAATGTTTTGATGATCTAATACTATAAAATAAATCCCCATATTCATTAGTGATTAGTTCCTTGAGCTTACTAATATATAAATCAAATGATGTGACTATGTAGTTTTCTCCATATTCAAAAAATGGTAGGCCAAAGTTACCAAGAACCACAGTCTTGTTTCTTTGAGTGAGCATACCAATCAAAGTCATTGGGAGGTTCAAAACATTACTTATTGAATTTACTTTCTTGCTCATCCTTGGTATGTAAGTTTTAATTTTTCCCATTTTATAATACACAATGTTCAAGAATCCTTTATTTTCTTCCTATAATTTCATTATATTGGAATAATAATGTGCACAATAGATTTGAATGTATTCATTGTGCCATTTTTTTCCTATTCAAATTTAAGAGTGCTTTTGGGCATGTGGTGGATCTATGTTAGTTGTAAAGATATGTACACTCATCACACTTGCTGAATAATTTATTCTTTAAGATTGAAACATGTTTATTTTTTTTTGTTAAGTATCTTTCTAAAGTTAGTTGTGACAAAGGAGGAAGGTTTGAAAATTTGAGCTCCTCATTACACGTATTTTAAATTAAATTATGGGTATAAAATATATTAATTAGTATTTGAGGAAATTCTATTCCATCCTATCCTAAAAAAATATTCAAATGAAGATAAATGTCTTAATTTATCTCAATTATTATTGATATGAAAGTAATTATTTTGGTGGCAGACCTTTATTTCTATTTTCTAGTGTTATCATTTACTGTACACTTGTCACCATTTATCCAATCAGATATATGATTTTATAAGGCTATACTTTAGTACTCATAATATTTTTTCCATGTATTATGATAGACATGCATCCAATAAAATATAATTTTCATGTAATATATGCACCCAAAATTTACACGATGTAATATTTATAAACTGAATATGATGATGATGATGATGATGATGATGATGATGATGATGATGATGATGATGATGATGATGATGATGATGATGATGATGATGATGATGATGATGATGATGATGATGATGAAATGATCTCCAAAATACACCTAGCCTTGGTTCTATCTAAAAATTTTACCTCTAACCCCTTTTTTATTACTAAACCTTAAAAATTTCTTTTTCATTATTTTATGTCCTTAGTGATTGAGTTGTTTCTTTTGTGAAGAAACTCCCACTTTAGGTTATGAAACTACCCTTTCATACCTCAATCAGGTGCAATGGTTTCTTAAATTTATGTGGTGGTTACATTATATCTAAGGAGGTTTAGTAAACCAAAACAATGGTTTAATTATATATAGAATTAGTTTTATAATTCTAAGTGGTGGTTACATCTCTAACCCCTGTAAACTATGGTAGATTCATCATAGTTTTCTCATCTTCCATTTTTATCATCTAAGGACTTGAGTTCCCACACATTTTTCATAATTATATTCATGTTTATTTACTTATTTTATTTTTTTTTAACCTTCATGATATCCCAACTCACTTATACTCCTATTTTTTCAATCCATGTTCCTCACAATTTTATATTTGAGTTAACCACTGGTTAAAATCACCCTTGTAACCTCATTGATTTCTTTACAAATGAATCCATTTTTTATGAATTTTGGATCCTAATTTTTCATTGAATATTATTATTATTATAAGCTATATATAACCTAATCCTAAGTATTTTTAGTTTTAAAATTTGTTTGTTTTATCCTTGGTTGATTATTCTACATAGTTTTAGAAGGGAAAATGCATTTGATTAACATCATGGTCTTTGATATCAAGTGGATCAACTAGCCACAATAAAAATTCACTCTTATCCTTGTTTTTTTATTCTCCTTATTTTTATACATCATTTTTTATATATTTCCTATAGCTATGTTTAGTAGAGGAGTTATCTTATTGATGACAATATACAATAACAATCTCTTTACTTCTATTTGGTCTCACTTTGATTAGGTTTGGATTTTTCAGTTTCAGTATTGATTACCATTTATTATATTATATTATTTTATATTTAATTTATTAATTATATTATTTTCATTCTTTAAAATCAAAATTAAATTAAAATTAATATCTCTCTCTTTCCTCTCTTGCACCAAAAACATAATCTACATCTCTTGCTTTATAGCCACACAATTATTTTCTTGAAAGAACATAGTTTTTCATATCACATAAAGGAAAATAAATAAATAAATAATAGGTAAAATAATCATACACTATTTTATTTTTAGTTTTATATAATTCTCATTCACAAACAACTTTTAATCAAGCATCCACATATTTCTAGGCAATCTAGATAGTCAAAATCTAGCATATTAGACCTAGAATTCATTCATTTTATTAATGAAATGATGATTTTATAAGACATAAAAATAATAAATAGGCATTCAGTAGCATTATAAAATAGTTTTTAGATTACATAAAAGAATTAATTTATGAATTTCTAGTGAGTATATTTGTTAGCATTTAGATTTTTATTTTCATATTTGCATGTTAAAAAATATAATTTTTAGTACTATATACAAACACTAAAATTAAATTAAATTGATTTATATTCCAGTAAATAAATAAAACATAAAAAAATCAACTACACATTTCTTTCAACCCTTTTTTTTAGCATTGCATGAATCATAAGATATCATTAAAAAGAGAGAATAAAGTGTGTCATTTATTATCATTTGTTCTTTTATTTTTTAATTTCATAATTTTAATTTCAAAAAGTAGTTTGGTTTATTTATTTCTACCAAATTATTTCAAAAACACCAAAAACAATCAAAAAGCCTTGTATAGATAAACACAAATACTTAAACCTTGATTCTAATAAATAAACAAGTGATAAATTCCAAAATCTTTCCATAAAGTCTTTTACACTTACACACCAATATTCCTTTTCTTTTGCATGACACTTCTAGGGCATCCTTACCTTGTTAGAACCAAAATTTTCCTCAGAGTTAGATCCCCAATTCTTAGTAGTAACATTTAATCTTACATTAACATCAAATTAGAGTAGAGGTATTACATTACACCCACATAACTAATCTCATTTTTAAATCCCTAAACACTCTTAATCATAATGAACACATCCATGATCCTCCCATAGTTATTTCCCCTAAAACCAAGGTTGCCAATACAACATTATCCAAGCCTAGTCATCCATCTCCCCATTTTCATCATATATCATTCACTTCATATATGAAAATGACAAGCAATAGCCAACCCAAAATATTTAACCACATCCCTAGAGTCATCCAAACCAGTTACACCTATTCTAACATTTTAAGCATCAATTATTGGCTTCACCTCCTTGTCATCATTAATATAGAGGGACGTTGGAGCTATGTCTCTTCCCAACTTGAATCCATCAAAAAACATTGTGACATTGTATAAATATTATGGTTCATTCATGAGCATCCCATACCACCTATCATTAAAAACCCATTCCTCAAATCAATCCATAGATTCAATCCATTACGTCAGTTATATCATATAGACCTAGAGAAGCAGAGTGTATAGGCTAGTGTGTTGATTTTCACATGTAAATAAATTGGTTAAAATGATGTGATAGGCTTATTTTTTTCATTATAGTTTTCTTCTCTTATCTTTATTTTCTTATCCATCTCTCTCCCTCCTTCCATTTATTTTTAGGTATATGTATGCCCTTGAATATGTCTTGATAGGATATAAGAGGATTTATTGTCATAAAAGGCTATAGGATAAGTTAACAATTTCTCAGTGAAACTTAATTAGTCAAGTGGAACAAAAATTCTTCCAAACACATAATATTAGTTTCATTACTATCCTAACCCTAATTCACAAACTAAGAGTGGGATACCAATCCAAAAAGTGGGAGACATATCAAAAATTATGAGTAACTATCCTAATTCCAATATCATGACTTTTACTATTAGGAGTGGAGTGAATCCTTACATGAAAACTAGGCCCTTAGTTGGTTTTCAAAATTGATATATATAAATCTCTACTAAATACAATCAATTTATTATAATAATTTATTATCTTGAGGATGAAGTAAATAGAATGTAAATAACTACACACCACTCTAAAAATAATTATAAAGCCTCCATCCCACAAAAATAACATTTAAAATTTCCCCTTGAATATTCTACCATAAATAAATATCTTCAAATTACAAACCTTTTTTTATATAACCTCACATAAAGTAGGTTCCTAGGCCCAAAGTTGATTCTACTCTGACTGACCTCATATCTACATTGGTGGGTTGCATTCATGATTTTGAAAATAACCAACTATCTCTAAAATAATGTGTGAACTATAACCCTCATAACAAGATTCATTCCTCCTCTATACCCATCACAACAATAGCTTACCAACTACTAGAATAACAACCCTCCACATTTACACCACAACAACAAGATTATACACTTCCTCCCATCCAAGATTCTAATCATCATCTATGGGATATTATTAATCATAAATTCCCTAACATGAATGCTCTTAATATCCTTCATCCATATCAACCTCTAAACCAAGTCCTAATTAGAAGTGTATTCACATGAATTCCTACCAACAACATGGTAGTAAAAAACCTATCACCTCACATTCCTTCATGTTATTTTCCACCCATGCACATGCCTCTATAAACAACTAATTATTTAAACCTTAATTTATATATTTAGGGTTATTAATATATAAATGAGTAAGCACAAGGATGATAAAAAGATATATATCAGGGTAATTAATATTTGAACTTAGATAAATAATATTCTAAATTTATAATATTGAGATATGCCAAAAATGTAAAGTATAGTTATTTATTGATATTATAATGAATTTAAAATAATATTATTTAACTAATTTATTGTGTATGTAGATCTATGTTTACATAATCTAGAAGTGGACTAGATCAAGATATTAGAATAGTCATCAAATTCTAGAATTTTACATTTTATGGATTCAAATGCTTGTGTCAGATCTAGATAGTTGCATAAACATTAGTGTCTAAAGTATATGAAGGTGTCATGTATGGAATATTTATTACATATAAATGCAACCAAATAGAGGATTCTAGGTTTTATTTCACCTTTCTTCTAATGTATATAAATAATGTGCGTAGGTTGTTACTATTAGTCAAATGATTAGACCCTAACATCCTCACCCTTGGAGTGATTATGGGAAAAATGGGTTAGTGGGAACATGATGTCAACCTTCCCCAAAGACCCATATTTTAATGAGCATTGCCTATATATCCAATACTCTAAATAGGGACTCAAAACTATTTAGTTCTCCATTACATGTTGGATTGTGTGTGCATAAGGATGTATTGTGTGATAAGTAAAAACATGAAGTGAATTAGTTTGTAACTTATAAATTATGGATCATGGGATGATCCTTCAATATTTCATACCTGTATGGATATTTATCATATTATAGATATGGAATTAGGGATGAATAAACCATGTTTTCTCACTTTAATGTTTGATTGAGTTAATTTTTGTAAGTTTCCTTGTAAGTTACCAATATTTTCTAGGTGAAGAATGAATGGGGGTTGATATTTTATATACACCAATCCATTTTAAAAATATATTACACTAAATCACTTAGGTTAACCATAAAAATACATTTCATTTACAAATTAGATGAATTTTAGGAACTGTACACTTAGTTAGAAAAGGGACACCTACATAGAAATAGGTATATGAATGGAACACAAGTGTCTGAGAAGATAAAAAATAGGTACATGTCTAAAAATAGAAAATAAGGATAATGATCATGTTTGTAACATTTTTCAAACTATAAAAGTCCTGGTCATCAAAATAATAGTGGTCATACTAAGAGATAAGTAATTTTTCACAAATATATAGTGAACATGAACCTTTCAGTAGAAGAAAGGTCTCAGAACTAGAGGGTTCAACCATAATAGGTAGTTTACAAATGTACAAGACTAAGGAGAATAATTCAAATTTAGTGTCTATATTTACCCCCTTTAACGTAGAAATGATTTTTTTAGTTTGAAGAAAACTAAATGGGTTCCTAGGTATGTATACCATACCTTATCTTTGCATGAGCCCCATTTGAATGATTTACTAGTGACTACACTATAACCAAGAGCATGTTATAGTATGTAATTAGTGTATGAAATCTGAATTTGAAATGTTTGAAATTAAAGAGATAAAGATTATGAGTATACATGTGTATTGATGCAACCATATTTCATTTTTTAAATTTAATTTAAAGAGATTATTCATTATAAAATATTGGAGATAATATTAGGATGAATTTCAAACCTATAAGTGCATATATATAAAATATATTCAAGGATAAATTCCCCCAACATTGGATAAAATGTTAGTTGTCACATGGCCCTTTGAGCTTATCTCAATTGTGTAAATAAATCATACTTATAACATGGAGAATGTGAGTGATCCAATCAAATAACACTACATATTTGGTGAGGATGGGTGATTTAATAATTCCATCTTATAAATCTGGTGAAGTTAAATGATTTATTCAAGTATACCTTATAAACTTAGTGACATTGATTGATTTAATCACCTCAACCTTACCAAAAAGTGAACCAACTCTATAGTAGATTATCTTAATGAAAGTCCATCATGGGTATGATAATAGTCCATATGTATTTGAAATCTAAAATCTAATTTTATTTTGCAATTAAGTTTCCATTTACATAGCATATGCACCTCATATATGCCTCAAGCTAAAACATGGGTATAATAATGGTACCAATGTATATAATGCTACCATAAATGTGTATATAAATCATATAACTATGAAATTTGGCTAAATTTTTTATTTTTAAAGTGTGGAGGACATGTTCCCATTACATGGACCCACTAAATCTATAGAATCTAAGAACTAATTTAAGTATGGAGAACATGTTTTTGTAACATGCCCCCACTAATATGCCTACCATTTTGACGTCATGGAAGCAAAAACTGATACTTACCTTACCTAATAAGGATAAGATAACTATATAATATATGTATGGATCATGTAACATATAGGAATATAATATCTAGGTATATATATTAATTAGGTATATAGTATGTGATCACACCAAGTCCTAAGATGCATGATGAATATCATGGAAACATATAGAGAGTAATAGTGCAAGAGCAACAATCAATCAAGTATATACATAATAGAAATCAGAATTAAAAAAAGTTAATGGTCCAAGGAGAGCTCATACAAGGGTCATATTCAAATGTTTCCAATCAAATGAATTTTACTCAATAAAATGTACACAAATAATATAACATGTTTAAATTTCCACATACAATAAACTATGACATTCTAAAATGTCACAATAGATAGATAAAGGCAGGAGGGCTAAAATAAATGGAGCATATTCAAATTATCAAATAAACTAGATAAGAGCAATTAATCTAAGACACTCAAGGAAGTACTAAAATAGAAAGCATGGAATCATAATCAACTAGCATAAACATATCATACTAATTCATGGATATATGTTTTATAAAAAATGTTAAGTACATAGTATATAAAGTACACTAAAAATGATATAAGCATGAATAAAAGCATGTGTAAGTACATATTTCACCAACATACTAATGAAATGTGTATAGGGAAGGCCCAACATTCATATGTTCATATATAATGTGCATGGATATGCCTATATCAAACTCAAAATGTATGAAACATATGTGTGTATATATAAATAAATTATATGATATCTACCAACTTGAAACAACAACATAGATGCCAAATAGTTAATAATATATGGAAATGTTGAATATTTTTGAATTTTCTAAATGTTTTAATTTTTTGGGTATTTTTGTAATATTTTAAAAGAAAATACTAATCAAAGAAGTCTTCATCATCAAAAGGTGTATGATTAATTGAAACATTTTTCAACCTTTATTTATAAAGACACATTCCCACCTCCTAAATATTTCTATTTAGTTTTTACCAGAAGCCCTTGGTAAGGTAGTATCACCATATCCATCATGTTGTATTCAAATGTCCCTATCCCTAATAGTAAAGGTGATACACATATCTATAGTATTCAATGTTGCATTTGAATCAGCTAACCAATGTTGTCTAAATTTTAATTTCAAATGCAATTCCCAATATAATATATATATGATCATGAGGACCACTTTTGGTCCAAATGTGATGGTCGAGTTGATATAAATAAAGATTTTTACATCAATGGGTTAATTTAGTTGTATTGTGTCCCAACTATTAAAGAAATTTTATGTTATAAACTATATCCTAATTTTTCAAAGTTCATATCAAACTTTAGATTTTAAAAATATACCCCATTAATATTAGCAACAATATTTATATATTCGTGCCTTGGTCACTTTGACAGATGGGTTTTTGTGAACTTTTAAATTAATATGTCATTTTCATTTCTTAGGCACAATTTTTGTGTCCTTCACCCTTATATTTATGAATTTGATTTTACAATTCCTCACACTGATTTGTATTATTGCCAATAATATAATGATAGTTACAATATGGTAATCCCTCTTTAAGAAGAATTTTGCTACCTAATTTATATCTATTAAGAGGTAAAAATATCATTATATGTTTAAGTAATATAGATAGTATTATATTTAGAGTATCTTGGTTTTTTGTGATCTGTAACACCTGTTGTGGAGTATTATGAGAGACCTCCACATTATTTACATGATGTTTCTACATTTTACCCTTGTAAGGCTAAATCAATGTTTGTATCCAAGAGGGATGTATGGAATAATAATAATTTTAATGTTTATAATATATTTTTACTTTGTTCTTATATTGATTTGGCTATGCATCCTTAGAAGGTGGATTTAAATTATATGTATCAAGACCTATAGGTGTGAATAGGTTATGTGAAAATTTCTTAAGTGGATAAAAATTAAGTTTTTATAATTTATCATATATCATATCATGGGATATATCATCATCTATCATAGTATCTAAAACATGGCCATCCCATTGATCAGTATTGACCACTAAAAGAATCTCAGATGTTTTATTATATTTTAATTTTGGTATATTGGTCCCTTTGGTAATTTTTCTTACTCTTGATTGGTATCCATGTGCACCTCATTTGTTATTTATTTATTTATATTTGGAGGTAAATAATCCATTGTGTTTATCTCACATATTTAATAGGTTTGTATATTTTCAAATAGAATATAATATTTAGGTTGTACCACTTTATATATCCCTTTTGTGTTGGAATGTATCATTTTGATCATCACCAAGAATGTTCAATAAGGTCCCCTCATGTATAAATTTCACACATCAATGTAATTTAGATGAGATAGCTTACATGTTATGTATCCATGGTCTACAAAAAATAAATTTGTAGTGCAATGATTGAGACATTACTTCGAATGCAGTGGGAACCATTTTTTACCCTAATGTGATTTGGCCAACTATAGGACTACATGAATTATCAAATCTTTCAATATGCATATTTGATTTTTGAATAGAATTAGTATTAATGCCCATGGTGGTTGAGAAATTTGTGCTAAAAATGTTTAAGCCTGATACATTGTCAATTAACATCCTATTGATTCATTTTTTTATGCATACTCATTTGTATAAATAAAGTAAAATATTGGTTAATAATATCCTTGGATGGTAAATCTATTATATGAAATGTGATTTGTTTTTAATTATTTTTGAGATATTCCATAATCTCCATAGATTAAGCTAGTTTAATATCACTTAGAATTTGGGTGTCACACAATGCTTCATATAAGATATCTTTATAGATAGTATATTGATTTAAAATTTTGAATATTGAGATATTAACATGTGTATTTTTCAATTGGTTAATAAGGTCATATCCCTTATATTTTATCACAAGTTTAGGTTTAGAAGGCACATATTGTATATTAATAGGTGGATAACTAAATTGTTCACCCTTACCTTTTCATTTATTAACATGTGTAAAAAATCCAATTTTATCACTTTTGTGTCAAAATTACAAAATGGAATGAATTCCTATAATTTCACACATTCTGGTCCAAAATATTATGTTCATATAATATACAGGTTTTAACTCACCTTGGGGAAAATCTTGGTAGGACAATTCACCATATTATATCTATTCAATTATCACTCTAGTCAATTTCTCTATTCAATTATCACTCTATTAAATTTATCTATTCAATTATCATTCTGGTCAATTTATTTGTTTAATCATCATTACATTCAATTACCATTCTAGTCAATTTATCTAGACAATTATGTTGTTCTAGTTAATTCACTAATTCCCCTTCATTGATATATTAATGTACTTAACTCCCTCTTCTAAAATTCATTATTATAAATTATATTTTATTTAAAATTGAATTATAATTCCATTTCATTTAATTAATTATGATTTTCATCAAAAAGGGTATCTTCATTCAAGAAAACATCATGAGATTATTTGGAATATGATTTTGTGAGCTAAATCAATTTGATAAAGTAAGTTAATATACAATATTATTCTCTACCTTTCATATTGGATAAGAGATGAAGGGCCTTAATGATTCTTATGGGATATTTTATGGTAATTCTCAACCCTTCATCTAGAAACAATATAAAGGGTCTAAATGGAATCTCACAAAGATATTAGAAGGAGAATTCTCAACCCTTCATCTTAGAAATAAGATGAAGGTATTATACTAATTATCATTTGATATTTTAAAATATCATCCTCCACCCTTAATCTCAATTAAGATGAAGGACTCACGTCAATGATCCATGTGCACTATTGAGGACTCTTTTCCAATCATTCATATTGATTTCAAGATTAAGGGTCCTCACTGATCCAAGTTTGTTATAAATAGACCTCATTACATTGTAATTATCATGTTGAAGATATAAAATTAAATGATAAAAATTTATTCAGTCCCCTTATGTATCATATTTTTTAATTCATCATCAAATTCAATTAGTCTATAACTTCAACAGAGATGTCTCAAAATAATTGGCATTGACAAATATCATTTAAAACTATATCTGAGTCACATCCTATGCAAAGATGTTTCTAATAGAGGTTTGCATGATTTTGATTTGAATATTATGCATTATTAGCTAACCTTTGTATGTTCATAAGGTCTTAGGCTCAAGCATGTTTCGTTTGTTTTATGTTTTTTAATTGACTAAAACTAATATTTATGAAAATATAGATTGTGAAGATTCTTAATGACACATATGGCATGTTTGTTGGGACTTATCAATCCATACCTTTATTTTTAGAGTCTTTATATACCTTTATTTGAATAATATCTAATTATTTTGGCTATTTTCTATTCATATTTCTACTATTTTTTATTTTTTGAATTTATGTGAATTTTTTCATGAAAATGGTGATTTTTTTTTAATTTTTATACTAATTAATAGAATCACCCAGCGATCGATGAAATCATCACTATATTATATTATTTGTTCTCTATTATCTATTTCATGTGCATGTTTCAAAAATTTGTGAAATCATTCAACTATGAAAGAAATAGACACATCAATAAATCAAATCAACTTCTTATCGACAAAATCATCCATGGAATTATTTTTTACATAGTAGTAAATTGGTTACCATTTAAATAAAATTGACATTATCATCAGCTAAATTGACTTTATTAGTGATAAAATCATTTATGTTCCTTCTTTATCTTCTCTGGTCTATCAGAGAGGTTTTTATTGTTAGAAAATTTGATATAGATGAAATTATTAAGGTAATTAGAAAAATTATTCAAATATTAGTGAAATTATCTAGACATTTCACAATTTTTTATTACTGCTTATTTGTGAAATGGTTTGATTATCAATGAAATTATACTATTACTAATGAAATTATTCTTGCTATTTGACCAAATCATTTATTTCCTATGTTTTTCTATGTTTTGTTCTATATTCTTGTATTCTTATAAAATAAAATAAATTGTCCTGTAAATGATGAATTGACTTCTATGTCAAAACTTGAGAGTTTCAAAAACATATAAAATTGACCTCCTTCACATGTCAAAAACCCACCAAGAAAAACTACTTACCTTATTTTCTTACAAGCTCCAAAAAGGATGTGGTGATCTATTCAAACAATTTTATTTTCTACTCACATTCTATTTTGGTGCTTTAAAATTAACTCACATTTCATTTTGGGTTATAAACAACCTTGCTTATTTTCCAATATTTTTAATTGTGTATAAGTTTTATTATTGATTATTTTTACTTGAGTGTTCTTTGAGGATATTTTTAACATATGATCTCCCCTTTTGGATGAATCAAATACACAAAATTCCTTTTTGTTTTAATCCCTAAGATTTTCCTATTATTCTCTTCTCTCACCCTTAGTGGGAGTTTGATAAATAATGGTAATACCTTCCTTTTTATTTTGTATACACAATTGAGGCATCATTGCCTTCTTGCTAGTCCTTAGGGAATGATCATTGGGATGTCATTACCCAAAATCCATACCAAACCCAACTTATCTAAAGGGGTATATAAATTGAGGAACATTATCATCATGAATACTAGATTTTTGCTTGCATAATTTCATGTGAGTATTAACCCCGAGGACTTATTTCCAATTTCCTATGTCAATTTGTGGTGACCTTAAAAGGAGGAATCTTAGAAATAATATTTAACCTAGTCATTGATTTTTTTCCCAGGTACTGAGAGGTATATATGGACCATTATATTGCCTAAGTAAAATAGTAAGAAAACCCCAAATTTGATATCACTTAATGGAGACCCTAATGGTTGAAGTGGTCATGAAGGGACAAGACCCTCTCATGAATTCCCTAATATTATATTACATATTAGATACCTTTTTTATGAATCATTAATTGATGTAAAGGTGTAAAGGTTTACATCCCCCTTAAATATTACCTTGCTCATATAGACCTTTTGAGAGAAGGGTGGGATTAATACAACACCAATAATTTCAATAATTTCTTTAATGAATCTAAATTTTTAATCTTATCTCAAGGGGAGTATATTGAAGGTTAAATGAATGTTATGTACATTCATGTTAGTTATTAAATTCCCTTATAATACTTGTGTGTTGGTGCTTGATTGTATTTTTTATTACTTGTAAACCATTCCACATTTTTAGACTAAAAAATGGGGATCCTCTTTTTTTGCTTTGAAGTCTAGTCTTATTATTTAAGGAGTCCATGGTGGTTTCTTATCTAATTCACGTCTGATCTACATTAATTTAAATATTTGAATTTTCATCATTTTACTAAGTCTTGGTATTCTTGTTTACGTATGTTTTGAAACATATTTTTTAGCTTCCTTTAAGGCTATTTTATCTTAAAATTATGCAAATGACCTAATTATTTAAGAGTTTATTACTCTTTTTCCTAAGTAATTTAGGTCATTTCAATTTTCATTTTGATCTAAATGGCTAATCATTCATATGGTTTCATTCTATTATTTAGTTGCTTTCATTAGAAATGGATGAAATTGGATTTTGAATCAAACAAAATGGCTAAATTTGTTTAAAGATTCATTTTACACTTAGTCATTCTTTAGCTTTTGCCTTTGTCATTTTAATTTAAAAAAATTAACCATTTCTTTTTAAATTGAGTTTATTTGATTGTAACTTGTTATATTATGTTTGTAGGTACTTAAAGTAAATCCTGGCACTTTTCTTATTCCACATGGAGCCTTTACATGGCTATATATGGCCTAAATATATCTAAGAAGTCTTTCAGGACTTAGTTGATTGTGCAAATCTTGATCGATGCCACATGTCGATCTCCTAGAAGTCCTTGGCCTATTCAAAAGTATTTTTAAAGTATTATTAAATGTTTTTCAAGGTTTCTGTTAGGAACCCATGGAAGCACAACTGATTACCAAGCAACTAAACATGAAATTAAACCAGAAGCAATAAGTAACTAGAATCAGAAACAACACAAAATTTGAGAGACTACACAATCTTGTATTAAATACTCTTCAAAAGGAAATACAATAAAGAAGATGCCACTTCTTCTTCCACCTCTGAGGCTTCCCACACCTCTAGGACTTTTAGTAATCTTCCCTCAAAGTTCTCTCTCAACTACGGTCACAACAAACAACTCACACACAGAATTGTTGTTCACCTCCAACCAGTCAGTCTCAACACTGCTAGTTCCAAGCACTCAAAAGTACTTCAAGTAGATCTCCTTAATCTTGCAACAACTTGAAAATCAACCTGATCTTACTTACACATGTAGATCTCCAAATGTGGCCTTGCACACCTGCTGACCAAGATCTTACAACTGGAAGAAATCTCTTTCTTGCCTTAATTACAATACAGCCCATGAGTCTCTTAAATAGACCTCATGCAAATAATAATTAGACTTTCTTAATTACAATAATTAGACATGCAACTCAAGACTATAATTAGCCTTTAACATGCAAACTAGCCATTCAAACAAACTAATTGTTCATGCAACAAATAGTTCTAAAACGCACAGGTGACCGACGCCAGTCCCTGTCTGACTGGGGATGACTGACATCAGCTGATCCCTACCAATGTCAGCTACTCTACACCCTGTATATGACCAAATTTAGTTGATCAAACTAGCGTCAGTTGCTCTGCAACTTAACATCCTCCTCCATTTATATCAGTGAAGCTTTTAGCTCCACAACTTAACAATCTCCCACTTGGAGATAAATAGCTGCACCTATACCTATACCTGTACACCACCTAATTTGTTTCTAGGCTTGTATTCCTCTTCAAGATCAATCTTGAAGACCAACCACCACACAACTTGTGGTGCAACACTTGTAAACCAAGTACCCTATCATATCCAATTCTACATACCCATGTAGAGAAGTGCTTGACCCTGCATCGCATGTATACCTGCTGCTAGTCCCTCTCAAATACCTAAGAATCCACTGAACTGCTCTCTAGTGCTTCTTTCCTAGATTAACCACAAACTCACTGACAACTCCACTGCTTGGGAAAACTCAGGTCTAGTACACATGTGCTTAACCTCATCGTGTGATTGGGGACACTACTCTATTAACCATCCATCCATGGGTGTGCTAACTGGCTCTACATCTTGCATCTTGAACCTCACCACTACCTTATTCACATAATCATCCTAAGATAACATCAACCTGTGACTTTTCCTGTCTCTAAGAAAACTCATGCTAAAGAATCTTGCTGCTCCCAGATTCTCCATGACATACCTCTGAACTAACTTTACCTTTAGCTCAAAATCTCCCTGCATGTGTGACCCTACAACCAGCATCCACACTACATACAATAATAGGATAATGTAGCTAATATTATCCAACATGGTAAAGAACACACAATGGTTACCATGACCTTGACTAAAGCCCTACTTTGTCATCCACCTGTCAAACCTCCATTACCCTACAGCCTGCTCAAGACCATATACCCTGGCCTTTCATCTCACGTGTCCATTCTCTCTGTTCTTTGACCTCAGAATCCATTCATCTTTCAGTACTTTCTCTCCAGCTGACAACTATACCAAATCTCCTATTTGGTTCTCATCTAAGGAATCAACTTCCTCCATGCCAAGCTCCCACTATTTCCTGGATCCTACCTGTTCTGCTTCTTTAAAACTTCCTGGTTCTTGACCATTAGTGAGCAACAAGTAATCTAAAGAAGGGGAATAATGAATTTGAGGCTTACTTACCCTTTCAATCCTCCACATGGGTGTTTGAGACTCCTTGATAGCTTGTTGTCTGCCCATAATCCATTTTAACAGTGATCGATGTCAGTCACCTCTCAGCCTGCATCTGATCGACGTCAGTTCCATGTGACTATCCTGACTGTCGATGCCATTTTTCTAAATGACACTAGTGTTCCTACTGCCGATGTCAGTTCTTACCTGATTGACATCAGTCTTTACCTGCCTGACACCACCAACTCCTCTAATTCGCACATGACTAACATCGATGACTATCAGTTTGACGTTGGTTCCCCCTAATCGATGTCAGTACCTGTGATTGCTTGTGAGTGATGACTTTTTCCCTACGAGCTTGCTTTGAATCACACCATTGTCTAAACTACCCTGCTCAGAATTATTCAGCCCCTATAACTAATTTATGTTCATCATCTTCTCCTTGAACACTAAGACTTTCTTGTTCTTGTCAAAAACATTAGATTCCCTATTTATGCCATAAACCTGATCCTTTCTTGTAGCAAGTGTATCAAGAAACCTCACTTTCTTTTGTTGCTTACAAAAATCTCGATCTGTGCTTTCTGGATCTGAACTTTTACCCTTTGACTCAAGAACATGCATCTCCTTCTTATTCATGTGACCAAGCCTACAAAGCCACATCTTCGGATCTATAGCTAAAGTAGATAAACCAAAATAAGAATTAGTAATACAAGTAGATAGATAAAGAGTACCTACTTTCTTACCCCTTGTTAAAACAAGTGCACCCTTGGTAACCTTCTAAGAGTCCATTGTGAGAGTTACTGTGCATCCCTAATCACCCAAACTTCCTACAAAAATCAAATTCTACTTCAGGACTGGGATATGCATGACCTCCTTCAACACCCATGTGTTTCCTGTCTACAATTTCAGCTTCACTTTCCCTTTGCCAACCATCTGACAAGGCTTACCATCCCCTAAATAAATCTCTCCAAAGTCTCCTTGGACATATTCATGAAAAAATTCTCTATTTGGGGATGCATGAAAGAGGCACCAAAATCTAAAACCCAAGATTCAACTTTATCCAAGGAACATACCAGAGCATCTTGTCCAACAATACTTACAACAATACCTCAAACACCTGCTTCTTTAGTTCCTTCTTGTTGATCTTCAACCAACCAACAATCTTTCTTTACATGCCCTTTCTTTCCACAATTCCAACAAATTTTCCTATCGGGCCTAGATCTAGATCTCCTACCTATCTTTGACCTTGATCTCCCATGCTTGATCTTCTCTCTTTGCCTTCCCCTACTTTCAACACTTAAAGCATTCCCTGATGATTCACCTGTGTTGTTCCTGCGAATTTCTTCATTCAATATTACACCAACAACATCATCCACTTTCAAGATATTTGAAGCAGACACAGTATTACTAACTACCATTACCAAACTATCCCAACTTTTAGGTAATGAGCATAAGATTAAGAGAGCCTTAATTTCATCATCAAAAATAATATTGACTGAAACTAACTAGTTTACCAAACCATGGAAATCACTAAGATGACTATGTACTGATCCACCTTCCTGCATTTGCAAATTAAATAACTGCTTCATAAGAAATACATTATTCAAAGCCGAGGGTTTTTCATACAAATTTTCCAAAGATCTTATCAACTCTTTCATTGTCTTAGCCTGTGATAAGTTGGAAATCACAGACGATGCAAGACTCAACCTTATAGTTCCCAGAGCCTTCCGATCAAGAACCTCCCATTCTTCATCCTTCATATCCAGGGGCTTGCATGCAACCCCACCCAATGGTAAGTATAGATCTTTCTGATATAGATAATCCTTTATTTTCATCCTCCATAATTGATAATTCGTGCCATTGAATTTCTCCATTTGTAGCTTACTTTCTTATACCATTGCTACTCCCACTCAATCAGAAACCCCTGAGAGTGACCTGTAATCAAACACAAACCTACTCCCTACAACCTTAGCTCTGATACCAATTATTAGGAACCTGTGGAAGCATAATTGATTACCAAGCAACTAAACACAGAATTAAACTAGAAGCAATAAGTAACTAGAATCAGAAATAACACAGAATTTGAGAGATAATACACAATCTTGTATTAAATACTCTTTAGAAGGAAATACAATAAAGAAGATGCCACTTCTTCTTCCACCTCTGAGGCTTCCCACACCTCTAGGACTTTCAGTAATCTTCCCTCAATGTTCTCTCTCAACTATGGTCACAACAAATAACTCACACACCGAATTGTTGTTCACCTCCAACCAGTCAGTCTCAACATTGCTAGTTCCAAGCACTCAAAAGTACTTCAAGTAGATCTCCTTAATCTTGCAACAACCTACAAATCAACTTGATCTTACTTACACATGTAGATCTCCAAATGTGGCCTTGCACACCTGCTAACCAAGATCTTACAAATGGAAGAAATCTCTTTCTTGCCTTAATTACAATATAGGCCATGAGTCTCATAAATAGACCTCATGCAAACAATAATTAGACTTTCTTAATTACAATAATTAGACACGCAACTCAAGACTATAATTAGCCTTCAACATGCAAATTGGCCATTCAAACAAACTAATTGTTCATGCAACAAATAGTTCTCGAATGCACAGGTGACCGACGTTGGTCCCTATCTAATTGGGGATGACCGACGTCGGCCGATCCCTGCCGATGTCAGGTACTCTGCACCCTGTATATGACTGACGTTGGTTGATCAGACTGGCGTCAGTTGCTCTACAACTTAGCATCCTCCTCCATTTGCATCAGTGAAGCTTTTAGCTCCACAACCTAATAGTTTCATAATGAGGCAATGATATCAGTAATGATTTAGGATAAAGGGTCAATAAAATGATGCCACATGGCACAATCTTGATAATTTGATACCTCAGAGATGTCTATACTAATGTAATGCCTCTAGGCTAGTGGGTTAGTGAGATGATGCCACATGACATCATACCACTACTCATATATCTCAAATATTTTTGTATAGAGTGTTGAGCTTCTAGGTAAGTGGGTGAATTGGAAGATGCCATGTGCTAAAATTTCACTCCTTCATAAACTCAAGGTGGTCTATGTAGGCCCAATGATGATCTTAGAGAACCAAGAAGTAAGTTAATGAGATGGCACCACATGGGTCACATTTTTATTCTTTAAAATATTTAGTCATTTCTCTTCTATAGACTTCCTTCTACCATGTGTCAATCTCCTATTAGTCTAGGATTTTTATAGACTTTCAACACTTGGCTAATTTTACAAAAGGTTCCCCAATGTATTCGAGAGTCTTTTAAAGGCTTAAAAAAATTCCATGAAATTTACCTGGTGAGTATCCACATTAGCAAATGTTCAAGTGAGTGGCTGAGTAGGATAATTCCACATGGAATAATCTTACTTCCTCTCTCCTAGAGATTTCCATGTAGGCCAAAAATGATGTCAAAGCCCCAAGTGGGTGGGTGGGTAGGATGATGCCACATAGCAAAATCTTGTTTTACCATAGCCCTAGGGTGGTTCATGTAGGCCTTAAGTTTTTTAGATCCCAATAAAGTGAGGTTATGATGATTGGAAAATGTTTTCCTCATAGTCAAGATAACAATCTACATGCATTTGAAAGCCCCAATCTAGGTAGTGAAAGAGCAAAAAGGTTACTAAATGGAAAAATGGGACCTATAGAGGTAGAGCCAATCACAGTGAGGAAAAAGTAGAGGGAATTCAAATAGAATACATGTGTCAAGGACCACATAAATAAAGGACATGGTGGAGATGATTCAACTAAGTCATAAGTTTAAATTTGATGATTCATCTACCTGTCAAAACTCTCAAAATCCAAGATTTAACTGTGCATTCAATTTGATTTAAAAAATAAATTATGGAGTGGACCCAAATGGTGAAATGGTTAAGGAAAATGATATAATTAAATATGAATGTGAAAAAAATATTAAACATAGCATGACATGTGCAATGATATCAATTACACAGCACATAAGATGAATATATACCATAAAGGGTTATGCCTCTAACTACATAAGACATGGTAGTTGACTATCTGAATCTAATCAAAACTAATTCTCATTAGAATTAATTATTGATTTGGTATGGCATGGTACCCAATATTTCCATGATGCAGTAGAGTGGGATTCACCCCCAATGGGCCTCAATTGGGCATGCCATGTTGATGATTTTTTCAACTACACCATGAGTGGGAGAATTTAAATTAGAAATTGAATTTACATTTTAGACTCCTCAGACCTATGTGCCTATATAATACCATATATTATTCCATAATAAGGGTTATATATTGTGGATTTCAAAATGAGATAGATAAGAACACACTTTTTTTTCTTTCTTAGGATAATTTATTCCATTTCTCATTTTAGATTGCAGTTACATAGTTATTTTCTTAGTATTTGCTAATTATATGAGTTCTTAGTATTGTTAATCAAAATTAATATTTAGATAAATGGAATATTTTAAATTCTAATTGATAATTCTATACACATTTTTATGGTAGTGATGCCCTTCTTTCTTGCAATCATTCTCTCTCCTAGATTTTTGCATAGTTGGAGTTGTGTTAAGTGTAGCTCAACTCGAGATAGGTTTAAATGGGGACTTATTCAGTTAGATATATCAATGTTCACCTATGTTTATTATATTAATTTTTATCTCTCTAAATCTAATATTTTTCCTTTTCTTTATAATTAGTTTAATCTAGGGATATAACAACCTGAATTCAACTATCTATCATGGTTGTTTTTATCATTATCTTAGAAGTTTCTCATTATTGTTACATTATTACATTCTTAGACATGATAAAATCATAAGATAATTTATCTTGTGAAAGTAATTAAATCATGGAATATTTAAAACCATTAGATACTTTAGTTGATTTTAATTCTTTTGATTCAAATTGTTGAAATAGATCTTTAGCATGGAATAGTCCACATCAGCCAACTAGGTAAAGACTAATGTACCAAGACCTAGTAACTAAGACCTTGGGGATATTTTTTCACATAAGTCTTATTTTATGAGATTAAAGGGATAAATAAAATCTTTTCATAATTGTTGGTTGCATGTCAAAACCTATATCAACATGTTCTAATACTAGAAGGAGGACGTGAACCATGATATGAATTCATTAGTTGAAAACTTGGGCTAAGGAATTTTAGAACCCTTATATCCAAATAATATAAATATTATATTGATATGGATGGTATAATAATTATCACCTAATCAAAATATGTTGGGGATAATATAGAGATCTTAAAACTCCCTAACCATTGAATACCAAAACCAAGAGTTAACAAATGGAAAGGGAATGTCAAGCCCATTCAATCAACTAGTAATTATTTGAGTGATGTGTCTATCCCTTTGGTTAACTCATTTGATATCCCCCATAATTTACTAATGGCCAACATGTCTTGGCTTTGACAAGGAGGATTTTGTCATTTTTCTATCTAGGGCATATCTCATGATTTGACCAAAAATCTAAACAAGTTTTGTCTCAAGTTTATAATAAGAGGTGTCCAAATTAGGTAAGAACATATTCAAGCCTTTAAATATGATCTAATTATAACCCAAGTCCAACATGAGGATGTTGTTTGTATATTATTTACCTACTCCTTAGGAGAAATAATGTATACTTGATATCTTGGATTACCCAGTAAGTCTATTACTACTTAAGCTGAGTTAGAATCTATGTTTATAAATTATTTTAGAGTTTTTATTAATCCAAAAATATTATATCATCAATCCACTACTACCAAGAGGGAATAAAATGAGACCATGAGTATGTTCAATTCTTAGTTCCCCAAGTTGTATAAATGTTTGAAGGACCCTTACACCCAAGCTGAAGTAGCTTCCGTATAGACCTACCTTATATCTCTAGATTTGATGACCTCTATGTTACTTAGGAGGACCTATGTAGCCATAATATCATTATATTTGGCCTATAACAAAGGCATCAACATTGAGAAAAAAATGATGTCATAATGTTATGTATTTGGCCCTTTACCCTCATTGGTTCAGCCAGGTGCATATAACCAAAAACCAATGATTAACAAAGTGTCGCAACAACATAATCCATTGATGAACCCTATTCTAGGAGCCATGGATGTAATTCCCAATATAGTTTACCATATGACTCTAATGAAATAACAACCTAATTATCTAACTTACATGTCTCCCAACCATGTATTTCCCTAGAAAAATAATAAGAAATTGATCCCAATGCCTCATAATAACATTACTTCTACACCAACCAGTAGTAGATACATTATGTCTAGAAGAACCCAAGAGGTACTTACATCTTACTTAAAATACTAAGTCTAGGTAATCAACACTCACACCCATGTACCTACATCTATCCTAAAACCTCAATCATCTAATCAACCTAGTGTTTTAGATTAAGGTAAAAGTAGGTTTTGAAGGGGCCTCGAAACCCTTTACAAAAAAATTAAAAAAAAAATAAGACAATAAAAAACCACCAAGACAGGCAAACCCACTGAATCAACAGTAATAAAACCAGGATTTACAAGGCCCTGAAACCACCAAGATAATCCAGACAAAGCTTCCCAAAATTTACAAGGCCTTGAAACTTGAAAAAAAAACCAGGCACAACAACCTGAAATAGGAAACCAGGTCAAACAAACCTGAAACCTTAAAAAGACCACGCAAAAATAGATCTACACTATCAGAACCGCGTAAACACGAAGAAGGGTATTTGGGAGCTGCATAATCAACCTAGTGTTACAATATATTTAGAATTGAGTAATTTGAAATAGTTATTTTAGAATATATCTAATGATGTGACCAACTTGAGAAAGTAGGGGCCTCAAACTTCCAGTCAAAATGTTAATACCCCATCTAAGGTTATAAATTTAAATTTACAAATACCTAATAGGCAATGTAATTCCTAGCCTAATAATGAGAATGTGCCTAGTCCCCTTGATGGTGGTAATCATAATTAAAAAACCCCCCATTCTATGAATTTCATGGACCTAACCTTAAATACTTGGTGTAGATTGAAAAACACAATAGACCACATAGAAACCAACTACATGAAACTCATAGTTTATTCAAACATATTCCAAAAAGAGGTGGATAACATGGAAATTGTGCCTACTTCTAGTGATAACCAAAACCAAGAAGGGGGGAACCCATACAAAAAATTTGTATTAGATGCATATGAATTTCCATTTGAATATGAGAATGAGTATGAAGACAACTTATAGGAGATATGTGCTTTTAGATATTTCCAAATAGGGAATAATTAAAAAGTAAGGAGTAAGTTGACTAACCCATTAACCACCTCTACTCCCTTGAATAACACTTAGATTTCACCTGAAGTGAATTCAAATAATAATCCTCCTCCACCCAAAGGACTTCCAAATTCTTATCCACCCAAAAATCCTACTACATATACTCTAGATAATAATAAACCATAGAAGACCAAACTCAATTATGATATAGTCAAATATCTTAAGAAAACTAAATCTAATATAACTATGTATGAGTTATTTCAAATGTATAATCAAAGAGAATTAATTTTAAAAGAGTTATTTGGTAGTAAATGGAAATAGCATGTAAATATTTCTCATTCACATGTGGCTCTCTATAAGGAGAAGATAGAAACTCCTTTCTTTTGAATAGTCAAAGTATTTAGTAAAAACTTACATAGCTATTTGGGTTATTTAGGTGATTCAAGGAATGTCATGCCTTACACCATCTACTAGTAGGGTCTAATTCTGACAAAATCAAACTAAAAATTTGTCCAACTGGATAAAATAGAGGTAAAGGTAGTTGGGGAGTTGAACAAAATTCACATGCAATTGGATTCTAATCTAAGGATTCAATAATTCATATATATCTAAGTAGTATATATCCTAAATATTTATAACATGTTGTCAAGTTTTGATTGGTCATAGACTCTGAATGGTTGCATGGTAATTGATTTCAACCATATGTGACTAACTTGGCATGGATTTCCCAACCAAATAAGGATAATATGAGAACCCAAGTGGTTCATATGATCATTGAGTATAATAAAAAAATTATAACCTCTATGAGGAATCTAAAATGGGAACATATGTGTTGAATAAAGAGGAAAGAACACATAATTCTCACTCTATAAACATGCTTAGTGTGTAGTAGACCATATATGTATAAGGATTGGATCTAATAGATGAAGGAGACTTATGCAATGTGTATGAGTTAATATCCTTCCTATATATCACCCTCATATATGATAGACTAGGACATGACAATTCAAATATAAGTAAAAAACATTTATGTTATTTTCAAGAGAATCAAAGCCATGGTACAATTAGTGATGATAGTCTAAATTCAACTATTCACTAGGAGGTGAATGTTGCATAAATGTTTCCCTACCCAAGATGCTAGCACAAGTAGTAGTATCAGACTTATAGACCTTAAAATTAAATGTTATAAAGTCTAAAATTAGATTTGGTGTTGTGGTATTATTAATTAATCTAAGAGGGAAGTCTCATCTAGCTACCTACCATATGTATTTTAATTACACCAATAATGCAGTTGAATATAAAACATTGGTCCATGGTGTTCTATTCACCCTTGGAAAGAAAGTAAAGTATACCAAAGTATTGGGTGACTCTTAATTTGTAATTGAACATGTAAGAATTCATTATTATTATAATGATAAATTCTTGTCCATGTATCATGGTAGAGTTTGGAGCCTGATTGAATACTTTGATGCCTTTGGTATTCATACATTACCTAGATAAATTAATTATGTAGCAAATGCATTGGCCACAACTATGAGCACCTTGGAACCATTTTTCCATTCAATAATGAGAATATTCTTAATAGATATAGTCTCTTACCCCTCAATCATGGATAACATCAACAATTTCCTTTTCTTTAATGATGACCAATACATTCTATAATTCATCACCAATGCTAAAATATTTGTAGATCAAATCATTGATGAAGATGGTTGAGAAGACATTGAATTGGACAAAGATGAGGTGATAAATCTAAAAATAAACAACATACCCAAAGGAATGATCTCACTATAATGGTTATTCAATATGGATTATCATGAGAACAATAAGGAGTCCACCCCTATCAAGGGTATGCAACATGATCATCATAACTAAGGTGGTACAAATGAAGATAATAACATGCTATTGGGAACCACCTATACCCTAAAATATAAATGAAAAATTTCACAAATTATCAAATAATTCAAGAATGTGATTGCATGGAGTTATAAATATCTCAAGGTCTTCAACACTTCTATTTTGGCACACACTATTCCTCTTAGGCCTAGATTCAAGCCATTTAGGCAAAGATAAAGTCCTGTGAATCCACTATTATATCCCTTAATTTTAAAATAAGTACAAAAACTACTAGTGACAAGGATCATCTTCCTAATAAGACATTCTATGTGGGTTTCTAACCTGGTACTGATGACGAAAAATAGTGGGGATATTCGATTGTGTGTTGATTTCCATAAACTAAAAAAATCTTTTGAAAAGGATAATTACCCCTTTCCTTCATTGGATGAAGTGTTTCAAGTTTTTAAAAATGCATAAATGATGTCATTCCTTAATGGGTATTCAAGATACAATCAAGTGGTGGTTGATTATGAATATAAAATCAAGATAACTTTCACTACCAAACAAGGCACCTATGCATACACAATAATTCCTTTTGGATTGATTAATATAGGCAACACCTTTTAGAGGGATATGGATATTACATTCAAAGACTTAATTATAAAATTCATAGCTATATTTATGGATAATATTACTACATTCTCCAAAAGGTGATTAGATCATATAAAGGTCCTAAGGAAAGTGTTGTATATATAGAGAGACCATGGGATTTCATTGAATCCAAGAAGTGTATATTCAAGGTAACTAAAGGTAAGCTATTGGGCCACATTATCGACAAGAGTATTTTATATATATATATATATATATATATATATATATATATATATATATATATATATATATATATCCTGGAAGAGTGGAGGAGATCTTGAAGATTTCATAGCCTAGCACTATGAAAGAGTTGAAGAGTTTCTTCATAAAGATCAACTTTATAAGAAATTTCATCTCAGGTTTTACTGAGATAATAAAACTACTTGATAGCATGCTAAATTATCATGCCAATGTGAATTGGAATTTTTAAGCAAAGGTATCCCTAAACCAAATCAAAGACACCATTGATAACACACCCATACTCATTAGCCCAAAATACACACATCCCTTTTATCTGTACTCATTTTCATTAGAACACTCTATGGTTATCATTTTAACTTAGAATAAAGAACTAGGATATGATAATTTGGTGTCTTTAATGAGCATCCCACTCAAGAATATTGAATTAAAGTTGATAAATATGCCTTCAATTTGATCAAAAATTTTAGGCATTACATTCTTTGTAACAAGGGGTTTGTTGTGGTACCTAATCCAACCATGAAGGTCATACTAATGAAAAATGAATTAGGTGAGAGGCATGGTAAATGGATGATCATACTCCTAGAATTTGACCTAGACCTTAGTCAATTAAGATTGCTCAAGGGTAAGGACTCTGAAAACCATCATTGAGATAGATCCCCAAATTATTTTCTAATAATACTCGGTTCATAACATTATAGATGATGTTTGGTACATGGAAATAGTCTAATATTTGTTGAACAATGAGTGTTTGATGAACCTAAATTCCACTTAGCATAGATGACTATGGCTAAGGAATAGCCACTTCATGATAAAATATAGCATAATATATAATAGAAACTAGGAAGGCATATATTTGAGATGCTTGAATAAAGAGGAATCGACTATAGTACTTAGATATTTCTATGGGAATTATGGAACCTGACATGGTTCAAACGATACTAATGCTCACCAAATACTATGATCAGGATACTATTGGTCACATCTTTTCAAAGATGCTCATCTACATGTCAAGAATGGCCACACCTACCATGTTAATGTATCTTATGAATGCACCCCATTTATGCCATTATTGTAAGTCATTGAAGCTCAACCCTTTGCTATATAGGGATTGGAATTCATTTGAACCATCAATGCCAATTGCTCTACTAGACACAAATTCATCCTTATAGTGATGGATTATTGCACTCTCTAGATTGAAGATCAACCATTCCATAATTTCACCACTTATATTGTCACTCAATTCTTGGATGAAAACATTGCCACAAGGTTTCATATGCCAACAATGTTGATATGTGATAATGGTCATACTTTCTCCTCCTTACAATTCCTTTAATGGGATTATGATCATAAGGTAACTCTTAATTTTTATTCATATCATTATCCATAAGGTAATCGATTGGTTGAGTCTATGAATAATAATTTACTAAATGTAATTAATAATATTTTAGGAAGAAACCCAAGGGATTGGGATAACATGCTTAAATTTTCTTTATGGTCAGATAGAACTAGGATCAAGTCTACCTTGGGTACCTCCCCCTATTATTTGGAATATGTCCAAGATCTGATCTTCATGACTAATCTTAAGATCCTTACCTTTTTGTTCACCAAAGAGTACCTAGAAATTGATGATCTAATAGAAGCCTACCTCTTGAACCTCATGCATTTAATAGAAAAAAGATACACAACCTTATTAAATTTTAGTAGAGATCAATAGGTATTCAAACATTGGTTTTATAAGAGGGAAAAAGTGAATTATTTTCATATATACTATCTAGTCCTCTTGTGGGATAGGGATCATGATTAAAAGGGATAATATGAAAAATTTGATGCATTATGGCTTGGTCCATACCAAAATTCTAAAATGATGAGTGAGAATGGATTCTAACTAAGGTGTTTTACTAGTGAGGATGTCCCATTTACTATTAATATATAATTTTTCAAGCACTACTTCCAAGATTGAGTACCTTGGAAGCCCTTGTAAATAAGTTCTCTTTCACTTTTTATTTTTCTTTCCTACTCCTTGTTTGTTAGTTTAGGTTTTATTTTGTTTGTTTTCTATTTTCATTTTTGAGTTTGTCCCAATTATTTTTTATCCTATGACCCCATTTTTGATTTAATAAATGAAATGAAAGGCTGTTGTAAGAGTAACATGGATGGCACTCAAAGAACCTAATCAATATTTTACATGAATAACTAGTATAAATTATTGTTGTTGCTTAGTTCATTATTGAATTCTAAAGGTTAATGACTCATAACAGAACTTGTGAATTAATAAAATCTATTTTCTTATTTGAATTAATCTAAATCACTTAAATAAATATCAAAATAAAATTATAGTATTACTTAAATTCTAGTTTGTATTAAGCCATCATGAACTTATTGTTATCCTTCTACCCATGGCTTGGTCCCCAACCCTCAATGGATGAATTATAGAATGTCCTTTCAAGATAATTGATTAAAAAGGTAATACCTAAAATTCTCCTTGAAATGTTAATATTGGTATCCTCCACTATAGACTTTTTGGCTTGGTTGGTAGTGAATCAATGCCTTTGTAAGGGACTAGAGGTATCTCTATGAGGGCTATAAATGCCTGGATAGTAGAAATTTTATTCCCACACCACTTCCCCCCAAGATAATTTGTAAAAATTATTTATTTTAGTAGTTTTGGACTTGTGAAAATATGAATTACTATGTTTGAATATAAATGAAATGAATAAATTGCTCAATCACACACATAGATGGCTCTGACATGACTATAATTTAGTATGTCACTTTTTATTATTAACTCTAGTGCCTTTGAATTATGGATTGTTTTGAGTAATTACTTATAGCTAATACTTGTTCTTTTTGTGAAATTATGGATTTTGGATTCTTGAAATACTCAAGAGCATTTCCAAATAAGAGTCACCATTTTTTGTTGCTTGCATAACATGTCCCATTTTTAGACTTAAAATGGGGACCCTCTTTTCTTAATTTGAAGTTTGATCTTATTATTCAAGGAGTTCATGGTGGTTGATTATATAATTCACATCTAAGATGCATTAATTTAAATATCTAAATTTACATAATTTTTTTAAGTCATGGTCTACTTGTTTACTTGTGTTTTGAAACACAATTTAAAACTTCCTTTTAGATTATTTTGCCTTAAAATTGTGCAAATGATTTAACTATTTTAGAGTTTATTTCTCCTTTTCCAAATTAATTTAGTCTATTTCGATCTACATGACTAATCATTGATATAATTTCATTCTATTATTTAGTCACTTCTCATAGAAATGGATGAAATTGACTTTAGAATCGAGTAAAATTGTTGTCTATTCAAAGATTTATTTTACATTTAGTAATTTTTTAGCTTTTACCTTTGCTATTTTGATTTAAATATTGAAAAATTACTTTTTAAATCAAGTTTCATTGAATTTACCATTTTATATTATGTTTTTAGGTACTTAAATTAAATCCTAACACTTTTTTAATTCCACATGGCATATTTATACGGCTCCTAATGGCCCAAATCTATCTAGGAAGTCTTTCAGGACTTAATTAATTCTACAAAGCTTACTCAATTCCACATGTTGTTCTCCTAGTGGTCTTGTGCCTATTAAAAAGTATTTTAAAGCTTAGTCAATTCTATTCAAGGTTTCTTAGTGGGGTAATGATGTCAATAATACTCTAGGATAGAAGGTTAGTGGGATGATGCCACATGGCATAATCTCATTGCTCTGCTACCTCAGAGATGTTTCTACTAGTGTAATACCTCTAGGCTAGCAGGTCAATACGATGATGCCATGTGGAATCATCCTACTACTATTTTATCCTAGATATGTTTATACATAGTTTGGAGCCTCTAAGAAATAAGTTGAGTGGGAGGATTCCATGTATAAAAATATCACTCCTCTATATCCTTGAGGAGGTCTTTATAGGCCCAACAATGATGTCAAGGCCCTAAGAAGTAGGTGGATGAGATGGCATCATGTGGCATATTTCTAATTATTCAAAATGCTTATCCAATTCTATTGGAAATATTTCCTAGTGCCACATGTTGATCTCTTAGTGGATTTAGCTTTTTAAAAGACTTTTGACACTTGGCCAATTTTATAAAAGGTTCCTTGACATGTTTGATAGTCTTTCAAAGGCTTAATCAATTTTTTTATGAAACTTGTCTAGTGAGTCTCCATGTCAATAAATATCTAGGTGATAGGGTGAGTGGATAAATCCACATAGTGAAATATTTATGCTTTTTTCTCTTGGACATTTCTATACCAATCATAAATGATGTCATAGCCTTAGGTGAATGGGTGGGTGAGATGATGTTGCATGGAAAAATATCACTACATCACAACCTTGAGTTGGTCCATATAGGCCTTGAATTTTTTTAGAGATTAGGAAAGAGAGGTTATGAATCATGGTTAAATCTCACCTCTCATTTGAAAGAATAGTTATCATGCATTTCAAGCCCCCAATCCAGGTAGTAGAAGAGCAAGAAGGATGCCAAGTGGAAAAATAGGACCCATAGAGGTAAGGCTAGCTACACAATGAGGGAAAATTATAGGGAATGTGAGGATAAAATACATAGAAAGGACCATGTAATAAAAGTATATGGTGGTGATATTTTCACTAAGGCATGAGTTTAAATATGCCAACCCATCTACCCATCAGAAATATTAGAAGCTAGGATTCAACTGTGCATTTAATTTGATTTATAGAATCAATCATGGAGTGTACCCAACTAATGAAGTAGCTAAATAAAATAATATAATTTATTAAGAATTTGAAAAAAATCATTAAATAGATCATGAAATCTACATTGATATCAAGAACAAATCTTATAAGATGAATATATGCCATAAAGAGGGATGGCTCTAGCTATGTAAGATGTGTTGGCTAACTATTTGAATGTGATCTCAACTAAATTCCCATTTGTGTTCATTCTTGATTTAGTCTAGTGTGGTCCTTGATATTTCCATGATGCAACAGAGTAGAATTTGCCCATAATAGACCTCAAGTTGGCATGCCACATTGATGATTTTTATAACTACACCATGAGTGGGTAAATTCAAATTGGAATTTGAATTTACATTTCAAACTCCTCAGGCATGTGTGCCTATATAATACAAAATATTGTGACATAATAAGGGATAGATATATGTGTATTATAAAAGAATACATGTATAAACAAATGTTTTTTATTTAATAGGATAATTTCTTCCCTTTCTCATTTTATCTTACAATTACATAGTTGTTTTCTGAGTATTTGTTGGTTGTATGAGTTTTTAGTATTGTTAATCAAAATGAATATTTAGATAACTAGAATATTATTAAGTCTAAGTGTTCATTCTCTTAGCATTTTTATGGTGGTGGTGCCCTTATTTTTTTTAGTCATTCTCTCTCTCATATTCTTACATCGTTTCTAGTTGGAGTTATTCTAAGTCTAGCTTAATTGGAGATAAGTTTAAATGGGGATTTATTTAGTTAGATATCAAAGATTTCACTTGTGTTTATAACAATAATTTTTACCTCTCTAACTCTGATCTTTTGGCTTTTATTTATAATTAGTTTAATCTAGGGATATGGCAACCAAAATTTAAATGTATATCTTGGTTCCTTTTATCATTACCTCAAAAGTTTATCATTATTATTGTATTGTTGCATTCTTCAACATGATAAAATCAAGAGAGAGGTTATATTGTGAAAGTAATTAAATCCTAGAATCCTAAAAAGAATTGGATACTTTAGTTAGAGTTTAATTTTTATGATTCAAATCATTAAAATAGGCCTATAATACGGAATATTCCACATGAGCCAACTAGGTGAAGCCCAGCATACCAATAACTAGTAACTGAGACCTTGGGGATATTTCTTCACATAAGTCTCCTTTCAAGAGAGATAAGGGATCGACAACCCCATTTCCTAATTATTGGTTGCATGTCAAAACACATAGCAATAATCTTGTCAAAACTTCATTTTTTATTCCAAAAGTAATCCCATCAACCAAAGGTTAAAACCAAAGTTCATAACATTATTTTATTATAAATACACAAAAAAGAGCTACTATATCCACATTACAACTCAAAATTGTTCCTTTATACAACTCATGTCCAAAATTTGTCTCAAATAACACCTTTATTATCTAGAATCATATGGTTATATTGTCTATGTGATTTTGAATCTATTCTAGTCATTTTCCTAAGTTAATAATTCTAAGGTCGCTTCAAAATAGAGACTTGTTAAAATATAAACATTTCTAGTCTTGATACTATTTTTGTGTGTTTAAATCAACATCTATGAAAATCCAAAGTTTTCTCTTATCAATTTCCAAACACCATATTTTTCCATTCCCATTTAGGTCCATTTTAAAGCTCATGCCCAATAAGCCTCATTACAAATGAAGTGGTGTGGATTATAATGTTGCTTATGATGACAATTGGACTCAAGGTCAAAAATACCCATTCACATATCAACCCACTTCTCCCATGATATTGAAGTTCACCATCTAGTGTATGAGGAATTGTAATTGATGTGTGATGCATCTAGAATTTAATTTGAGAAACTATTATTCAATAAAATAGATGAAATATTTTTATATTTATTAGATATGGGTGTCAAATATCCTCCTAAATTTCCCCTAGAAAACTTAGGTCAATTTGAAATATCACCACCACAAAATTCTATCAAAATTATTAAGTTGAATGAGGATATACCCATTTCTATCCATGATCTTCCAATTATTCAAATGTTCACAATTAAAAAACATCTAGGAAATAAGAGTTACTTAGAGCTTCCCCTCAAGTTTTTCTAAGTATGTCAACCCATCTACATCAAGATGGTAAAGTGATTAGTGACTTTACCACCTTATTACTTAATTTAGTTGTTTATCCTCCACTTGAACATCAAATAAAGGATTTTTTGGTTTATCCATTGCCTAATATTGAGACATTTATTACTCCTAAACAATAAACACCTAAATATTATTTACAACTAGTTTTAAAAAATATCTAAAAAACATTTCATAATCCTCACCAAGTTTCTATCAATGCTACATGTCAAATTCCATCTAAGTAAATTCCCTCTAACCAATTAAATAATTCAAGTTATCTCCAATAAGTTCCTATTGATAAAAATAATGTCCATTCTAATTACCATGTTCCCCAACACTAGTAGACATAATTATACTAGTGTTCCTTCTAATACATAGAAACTAGTTCCTCATGTCCAATAGGTTGCCTTTATTCAACAACAAATTCCTATCACTCAAAAACAATTCCTTAGTCAAAAGAAACAACTTCCTCCTACACAAAAATGCATTTCTTTTCCTCCATATAATCACAATCAATACCAATTTATTTTTCCTACATGATAACGTGTATACATTCCTTATTTTAATAACAACCAATACCAAGTTCCACCTAACCAATCAAATCCTGATAATATAAGTAATAATTTTAATTGGCTAGGGAAAAAATTTACCATAAGTATGACAAACACCCAATTCTCTTCTTAGTTAAATAATCCTCCACCTACTTTTAAAAATACCTCATTTTCTTAGGAATTATATGTCATCAAAGAGGGCAATATCAATATTAAAAGATGGGACTCAAAATAAAAAATACAAGTTGTATCACATATGTTCATATCCAATTTGATTCAAGTATTTTTAGAATTTTATTTTCATCTCATTTTGAGATTCTAAAATTTGGAAAATATAAATCAAAATGTGACCCAAGAAAGCACCTAAGCCTATTCTTTGTTATTTTTCAATATGTCATCTATAACTCTAATTTCCTACTTTGAATATTATCATGAAGTTTGGTTGGTCCTACCTTAGACTAGTTTGCACTTCTCCAAAAAGTTCATGTTAGAAATTTTGATGGCTTGTTAGAGAAGTTCATTAAACATTTTTTTCATAACATTGATCATGATTTAAACATGATTGATATATGTTCTATCAAATAAAGAGAATATGAGGGCTTTGTTGTGTATCTTCAATGATGGTGAGCATTAGCTAGTATATTTTCACATGCACTTATTGATATTGAGTTGGAAAACATATTCATAATGAATTTGAACTCAAAACTGATATTTGATCTTAGATTAAAATGTCAAATTTTTCATGATGTTATTAATAAGGTGTTCAAATAGAGAAAGCTCTAATTGATAAAGGATTGATTAAATTATATTCATAAAATTAGTCACAAAATCAAAACTAGAATCAAAATTAAAATACCACCTAAATAGAGAAAATGTGGTAGATAAGCCCAAACTTTTAACCATAATAATAATATGTTGGGAAATGAAGTTATAAAATATAGACATGTTCAAACAATATAATTTACACTAATACAAAAGGCTCCTTAACTATAACCACTTGTTTTACAAAGGTAGGTTCTTCCTAGGAATTATTTTACTCAAAGACCATTTAATGATTTGGGAGATCCCATTAAGAATGTATTTTGTAATCTACTTGATGTGAATATGATTATTTGGCCAAAAAATAAACCCTTTTATGAAATTAAACGTAAACCATAATGGTATAGGGATAATTAATACTCAAATTATCATCAAGTCAAAATACATTATCCAAGAGTGTATACAACTTAGACATCTCATTCAAGACATACCAGAAAGATGAGAAATTAAGTTAAACAATGCATCATCCTCTAATTCTAGTCAAACTATGGGGATCTATAAAAACCATTTCCCTAAGCATAATAACAATCAACATGACTATCAACAACATCAATATAATAACAATCATAATTAGAATTAGAATTAGGATTCCCAAACTAACAACATTGATTACCATGATACCCCCTATCATTACAATGTAGTGGGATGTATCATGGAACATCATGTAGCCATGATAATGATCAAATACCCATTCCTATAATTCCCAACAAGGAAATACATCTATTCTAGGATCATATCCATCTATCTTTGGAGTTCATCCTTCCCATGATCCTCATTCTCAATTTATTATTCTATGTCCTATTTTTTCTACTTCAAATTCTTGTATTTATATTCCTACTCAAGATTGTTCTATTATAACTTGACATGATAAAATCACACTTTAAGGTACTATATATTCCTCTACCAATCCTAATCCACTTTATCATTCTAATCCTCTTTCAAATCAATCCAAACTCAAGTATGCACCTATTAAAAAGTTATATGATATTGTGGATCAATTTAATAAAATTTTATCACAAATTTCCATCTTGGATCCAATGTGTACTTATCAACTTCATAAGTATGTCTTATATGAGATTTTGAGTCAATCCTACATGCCTAACAATATTTCACTAGAGAAATTTTAGGCATTGGTCAGACACTTATCTCCAGGCCCATAACTAATATTTGATCAAAGTGATATCTTATCTCTTATATTTTACCATACCAATTACTTATATATTAAATTCATAACTACTTTCCATAAAATAAAGTGGGTAATTATAGACAATGGTTCTAGCCTTAATATTTTTCCACTAAATTTAGTCCAACATCTATTAAATATTTTAACAAATCTCAAGAATGATACCATCACTATCAAGGGGTATCATAATACTAAGTGATAATAAGTATGTATAATTTCCTTACCCATCTAGATTGGGCCTATCATCCATAGTACCTTGTGCCATGTCATTGATCTAGACTTACCATATAATATCCTTTTTGGTAATCCATGAATTTATGAGATGCATGTAGTTCCTTCTACACTCCATAAATTATCATGTTTACTAATTATAGAATGGATGTTACTATTCTTGGATATTTGCAACTGTATCAATACTATAAACATATAGAGGCAGAAGCTCATCAATAAACCTATTTTCCTAGTGCTAAAAGTACCCTAAAAAAGGATAAGTAAGTAATATCTAATACACAAAAAACTAATTATTTATATCCCAATACCATTGCTTCTTCTGAAGCACCCTTACCCTCATTAAATTTCTCCCACTTCAATATTCATGACAAAGGTCTTGGTATGCATAACATAGAAGATGCATTTCATGTTTCCAAATTAACTATATCACATAAATCCAATTGCCAACCCAAAATGGAATGGTGTAATAAGAAGAAAACATATTCTCCTATGAATCCTCTTCCATTCAATCTAGGAAAAAATTCATTCAAGAAGATTTGAAGTAATAAGATGAGTCATGGTTGTACAATGAGGATTTGGCTCCTTGTTTTTAGAGTAAAAAGTACCCTATCTCAATATAATTATGTCTCATAATGCTTATAAATTCAAGGGATTGGGGGAAAATATCAAGGTTAAATAGATCGTATTCTTCTTATAAAACATTCAAATAATAAATGTATAAGATAAAAATCACCTAGGGTAGTCCCAAAACATCCTAGTAGTGATTTGATATTTGCAATAAACAATGATATTCTTTGTAGCAACATAGATTCATATGATAGTATCTATGATGAGCTTGCCAACACTAATATTTTATATTCCTTCTTTATTCTCACCATTTATGTTTTTCTCACCACTACCCTTAACTTTCATTATCCTAACCTTATTTATTGGGACCAACAAGATAAAAATATAATTATTGATGAGTTTTCCAATGATGAATCCAAGTTCATGGGCCTCAGAGATAGTTTACCAATAGGTGACCACATCTAGGGATTTAGATCTTCTAGCCTAATTTGGGGATCAAGTGAACTTATTTCTCAAAATAAAAATGAAACATTGATATCCTTAAGTGAAAACATTTCTAAGGCATCTTTGGATCAGGGAAAAAGTAAAGATAAATATGAGTCCCTTGGTGAAAACCTATTTTAGGTGTCATTGGATGGGGAAGTTTTTTTTTCTTCACAAGAAACCTATGATTCCACAAGTCCACATCTATAATATAGTGTTGAAATAAACCCTAAATATCATAAATAGTTTGAACATATGGTTCTAGAGAATCCACATTCAGTAGCTCATTAGCCATTACCTACGGGGAATGATTATGAATCCTCTTATATGGGTCAATTTTAGAGTTGACATTCTAAGTTCAATGATTAGTTACCTTATTTTCCTAAAATTATGGATGATGGTTCCACTCTTATAGTGAAATACATGACATAAGTCAATATTAATCAATATTGGTGCATTTCTCACTTCATAGCAGAATGAATTGATTATTTCCCTTCTCTGAGAGTTCATTAATATATTTTGATGGGCCTATTAATATAAGCTTGGTTTATGTCCTTAATTGGTAGTTCATCATTTTTTTATGCACATGAATACTAAACCTATTAAGTAGAAACTAAGAAAGATGCATCCATATATTGCTCTCCTAGTCAAAGTAGAGCTTGAAAAATTGCTTATAACAAGTTTTATAAAACCTATTCCCTATCCAGATTGGATTTCTAATATTGTTCCAGCTAGTAAGAAACCAATTAGCATCTGAATATTCACATATTTTAGAGATCTCAACAAATTTATCCCAAAGAATATTTTCCATTAACTAATATATATATTATTTTGCATTTTATAGATAGATACGATATACTATCTCTTATCTATGGCTTCTCAATCTATAATAAAATTAAGATCACTCCAGAAGATCAAGCCAGAAAAAATTTACAACCCTTTGGGGCACATTCTATTATCAAGTCATGTCATTTGGCTTGAAAAATATAGGATCCACTTATCAACTATAAATGACTATTATCTTTCATGATCTCATGCATGATTTTGTTTACAAATAAGTTTATGATATTATAGGTAAATCCATAACTTATGCAGAGCATCCAATAGTGCTACAAAGAATATTTGAACAACTTCATGAGTAAAAAGTTCATCTGAACCATAAAAAGTGTGTTTTTGGGGTTACATCCATAAAACTTTTAGGCTTCATTGTCTCTAGTAGGGGCATTGAGTTTGATTTAGAGAAGTTCAAGCTATTACTAGAATGTTTCCTCTTTCCAATTTGAAATAATTTCATAGTCTACAAGGTAAGATCCATGATATTATATGCTTCATTTTTCAACTTGTTGATCATTATCATCCATTTACACATATTTTAAGGATGGAATTACTTTTCAATGGATGCTAAATTATAAGAAGCTTTTGATAAAATTAATAGATACTTATAAAATCATCCATTACTCATTCCACCAATATGAGGGAAGCCTTTTTTACTTTACATTTATTCTACTACCAGTGCCTTGAGGGAACTCCTAGCTTGACATGATGATCAAGGGAAATAAAGAGTGATTTATTATCTAAACCATACATTAGCATATTATGATAAAAATTATAGTCCAATATAAAAATAATGTCTTTTATTAGTTTTCTCTTCCAAAAATCCTAGGCATTACATGTTGAACAATAAAAAACTATCAATTGCCAAAGTGGATCCCTTGAAATATTTATACACAAAATCAGCTCTAACTAGTAAAATGGCTAAATGGGTCATGTTGATTAGTTATTTTTATATTGAGTACACACATAAAAAATTAATCAAAGGACATGTATTAGTTGATTAATTTGTTGATGCACCTCTCCAAGATTATAATCCTATTACAGTGCAGTTTCATGATGAGTCTATTATGACTCTAGTTTAACATAAATAATGAAAGATCTATTTCTATAGTTCTTTCTCATTCTATGGTTCAAGAAAAGGACTAATATTCATCATGACATAGGGATATATTATTCTTATTTTTTTTAACATTGGTTTTCCATGCATGAATAATATAGTTGAATATGAGGCTTTGCTTGTTGGAGTTTGTCTTAAAGTATAGTTAAATATTCAAAATTTGAAAGTATGTGGTGATTCATAGCTCATTATTAATCAAGTCATTGATTAGTATCAAACAAAGGATGAAAATATGGTGCCTTAAAAATCTATGGTGGATGATCTCAAACTCAAATTTGAATCCATTTGGTTCAAACAATTTCCTAGAGCCAATAATAAGTCAATTGATGTTATCGATACCATTGATTCAATGATTGGAATTTCTTCTTTTTTCAAAGTGTATCAATTTCTTATTGAAAATATTATTGTTCCAAGATACAAATATTCACATTCTGAGATGATATGTGTCATTATTGGTCCTAATTCCCCTTGGTATAATGGCATCATTTCCTATCTTCATGATCACATCATTCCACCTAATCTATCCCATAGCCAAATGAAAACCTTTATCCAAAACACTTATCATTACACCATAACTAGAAACATTCTATATCATAGAGGATATGATGGAAATTTGCTTCATTATTTAAATATAAGAGATAATGAATTATCACCTGGGGAATTCCATGAAGGGATTTTTAGGACACACTAGTGGTATGGTCCTAGCTAAGAAACTCCTCTATATTGGTTATTATTGTCCTACAATTGAATTAGATGCATGTGTTTATGTAAATAAATGTTTATTATGTAAAAAATATGCTGATCTAATTCATTCTCTATCATAATCACTATAATCAGTCATAATTCATTTGATATTTTCAACATGGGGGCTTGATCTCATACACAAGATTAACCCTACCTTTTCAAATGGTCATAAACATATCCTTACTAGTATTGAATATTTTAATAAATGGGTAGATGTAATCCCTCTAAACTATATAACCAATAATTATGTTTTGAAGTTCATCCTAAATCACATCATTTATCATTATGGTGTTCCTTTCACAATCATATAAGATAATGGTACATTATTTTAAAAAAGGATGTCATTGCCCTCTATTCCAAATTATATATTAAGAATTATTTTTCCCCTTATTATCCTCAAGTTTATGGTTAGGTAGAAGCATTTAATAAAAAACTTATCAAAATCCTCAAAAATACTATCAATACATTTGGTCATGATTGGAATTTAAAAATATTCCTAGATTTATGGGTGTACTGTATCAATATCTACACTCTCACTAGTGCAACTCCCTATTCCCTAGTTTATGGATATGAATCCATTATCCCTATTGATATCATGTTTTCTTCCCTATGAATTAAGTTTCAAGACATACTTGATGAAGAATACTACTTAGTGGAAAAATTAGCATAGTTGGATCTTCTAGATGAGAGAAGGCTAGCTGCCCTAAATCACGACAAGTCCCATCAAAATCTATTATAGGAAATCTATAATAAGTGAATTATCTCCTAAGATTTTTATATTGGTGATCTTATGCTCAATTAAAATCAAAATAATATAGTTTATTAATGGGAAAATAAAGGTAAGTTTGAACCTAATTAGTTAGGCCCTTCATTATCATAGCTACCTATGGGTCTGGTGTATATAGATTATATACTCTAAAAGGTGATGAATTAGATCATCCAATGAATGTTATACATCTTAAGCACTTTAATTTTTAAATTTTCACACTTTTGTCTATAAATTTTGCTTCTTAAGAGCATGCTTGTACCATGCATGGGGACATCCTTTCATTGTTCTTCAATTATGTTTCCTCTTACCACCATAATCTAATTATGATTATCTAGGTACCATAATAACATTAGAGAAACACTCATAAAAATTATAATATAATTGTATAATGGTTTTTTGTTATACTTTATTTGTAGAGTAAATGTCATAAAAACATGATTTTTTGGTGTATTATTGTTATTATTCCTTTGAGTTCCTAAAAATTCCTAAACACCCTCCCTCATTCACTCTGATTACATCCATTTTTTATAATAGGGGAAGTTTTATCCTACTCCAATTTGTTTTTGAGTGGTACTCATTGAATTTATCATGTTTGGGAAACCCCTTCACATTCATTATTCATTATTGAGTACATGTAACCACAATCCTCCTTTCCTTTGATAGGTTTTTTTGAATTTTTATATTCCCATTTTCTATACATTTTTGGTCAAAATTCCCTCTTGTTTATATCCTATTATAAATTCCCTAAATGGTTAAAATATTCCAAAAATACCTAAAAACCCAAATATTCCCTTATGTAAAAACCCTAAAAATTTACATGACTCAGTATCCCAAAAAGTTTCCCCATATATACCCATCTATAATTTCACATAATTAAATAATTATCATCCTATTACTCAGCTTGAATTTATAGTTTCTTATAGGTCGGTGGTGTATACACATAATATTTTTAAACTTTATCAATTAATGATGTTTTCTCTCTTTTAGGAACCCATCAAGTCTCAACCTCTTTGAGTGCATGCCTTAAATCATGAACCAACAAAGGGGTAGGTAGACCTTTGTTTATTTGTAAGATTATTTTTCCCTATACTTACACCTAAAACCAATAAAAACCCCTTTTATACATTTCCCTAAGCTTTGACATCTCTGTCACACTCTTTTCCAAACAATTCATCACTTCAACCCCTTCTTAATCCAAACCCCATTTACCAAATACAATTGATTGGGTCAGCCTAGTTATGGAAATTGAGCATATTATGGGACTATGTTAGCCCAATCAACTTATTCTAAGACCTAACTACTCTATATTCAAACTAACTAGATAGACTAGGTTGACTACATCAGCTAAAATTTTGGAAGGGCTTAGGTTAAAATAAGTCTATATATACACATATGTCACCTCATTTTTAATAGAGATAATCATTCATTTATGCTTATTTATTTTCATATCTACCATTCTAGTTGAGGAGTCATTATTTAGGGTCTCATTCTTCTTAGAGGAAAATATTTATCATTTGAAGGCTTGAGATTCACTAGGAGGTCCTTAAATAGACCATAGTCCAATGTTAATCCTTAGGTTATTCAACATTACACAATAACCTCTTGTAAATCACCATCGACTAATGAAGAGGTTAAGGCTCAATGGGTTCATCTTCAAGGTAAGTATTCCTAACACTTACTCTCATATTTTAGTAGATAGATTTGTATGTATGATGGAAAATGAATTTATTATCTCTCCTTGTTTATTATTATGTCTACATTAACTTGAGTAGAGTTATTTTTTACATTTTTTTTATTTATGCTTATCCCCCATTTGTGCCACAAGATTTAGTGAGCATGATAATAGACTTTACTTTACTTTATTATTGCATTGAATATCAAGACCTAGTTATGGTTATTATGTGGGGTTGCTTGAATATAGTATTTAGAACCCTCTATATCTATATTATATGATAATACATCACTTAGGTAGGTTTAATGGATCCATATTGGTCATGACCCTAATTATCTAAGTATTACTAGTAGTATAGTTAGTTGATTTATCTTATCTGAGTTAGGATTGATTTGTAGATTAGCTTCACTTTTGCTTTCATAAAATTTGGTGACCCCGATGTGAACTAACCCTTGCATACTTTAAAATTCATTTTTAGACTAATGGATTGAATCTATCAAATCAATATAATAGTTGTTGTATAGGTCTCAATATCCAGTTGATCAAATCAACTTAGTTTAGTTCTATGTATAGGTATTTATCTTTTATAGACAAATCAATCGATATGCTTGACCTAGTTATATATTCTTTACAAGTAATATTCTACTTCATCGATATAATTGACATAGTTAAGGAATCAGTTCACAAGTTTTTCAATTAAGGCAAACCTGTCAAATTTATTCAACTATCTATGATTAAATTTTATCCCCTAGCACACTAGATTGATCCTATTAATTTAGTTTTTCATCATGTTTTTCAAAATTTATAATAATTTATATTTAGACTACTATATTGATTCTATAAACATAGTTATTTCATTTATATTTAATTATTTAGTTTATGTAAACTTAGTCAACTATTTTGACTTTATTTTAACATTTTATTTTTTAGGTTGAAGCACTCATCTAGACAACACAACTTAAAAAAATTGGTAGATTTATAACATCACTAAAATTAATCAAAAATCATATTGATCAAATAAACTTTAGGTTTATTCTTACCTACCTAGTTATTTCATTTTTCTCAATTTCAGTCAAACTTCAGTTATGTTTTCCTAGTTTCTTAGTTCTATAAAAATGGTTACTAATGTAACCTTTTAGGACTTAATGTATGTAAATCCTATGTTTTTTAAAGAGTTTAGTAGACTAAATTAGAGAAATAATATTAAATAAATATAGACACCAATTTTTTATAGAATTTACTAGATTTGACTTTTCTAAAAATAGTAATAAATTGTGCAAGTAATGACTTAGTTGGAAAACACATGATATGAATGATTATGTGATGGAAACATAGATGTAAGTTGGTGTAAGTTTCATAAATTAGATATTGGTGTTAAAACCCATCTTTGAGAGTAACATCACAATTAGATAGTAGCACCATTATTAGAAAAGTGGTGGTAGCATCCTGATATTGGCATTTGTGTCCTCTATGTAGAACTGTCCTGAGATTCTAAGTACACATATGTCTAGATATTTGGGATCTATTCCTAAGTGCATAACTTTTGGAACCCTATATTTTTATTTTAATGACTAATTTATTGTGAAAAGCCTAATCCTCCATGTAACTAGGTCATGAGCTGAAATGTATTCATTAGTAGGGTATGCCAGATATCCACAACACCTCGCTATAAAGAGAGTAGCCTACATACTAATACTCTAAGAAGGGATCAATCCCAATGAATTTTTCCCCACATGAGTGCCGGTTTAAGTGAAAGTGATGATGGTATGGTAGTGGCCTTGAGTGCCTTGAATGTGCATGAGATTAGAAATATGGATAATATGAGTGTAGGGTTTTGATGGTAGCATGAATAAGTATGGAAAAATAGGTATTGATAACCTTAATTTTGCTCATTTTTTTGAGTTATAATGTGTATTTTTCATGTGATTTACATGTAGTGGTTACAGGGATAAAAGTCAAGTATTTATATTGTTCTATTAATTGTACACGTGATAAAAGATATCTCTACCAACCTTAAAAGGTTCTAGTTTTGAAAATATTTTGGGAAAATTTAGGGAAAAAGACATAAGCACCATTTTAGGGACACTATCACCATGTGTCACTAGTGTCTTTATGATGACACTAGTGTCTAGCTAGTATAATGCTAGGCACAAAGGGCCAAAATTCTTAAATGAGGCTCTAGGACTACTTTGGAACTAACTAGGGACACTTGTGTCTTACATAAAGGTTTGATAGGTGTGAAAATAGGCTCTAAAATAGGTCTAGGGATAATTAATCTCAAATATCACTCTTATCACTCAAATACCAATTTTAGGTGATTAATGTCACATTACATTAAACTAAGTTGACTCACTTGACTTAGTTATATAACTAATTTTTGCCCAAGAAACTTAGTTGACTTCATTACATTTATTTGGAATGTCTTAAAATAGATAGAGTCAACCAGATTGACTATGTTCTAATCCATTTTCATATTAGGTCAATGCAATTGATCTAGTACTATGTTTTTTTAAGAAAAAAATTAACTCACATTAGTAGTAATTAATTCACTCTTCATTTATCTACCTACTTTCTTAGAGTATTTCACATAGTATAACTAGGGAGGTTAATTTATTAGATTAGTCATTTTCTTATTTCACACTAATAAATCACAAAATATCAAATAAGCATTCAAACACGTATACTCAAGTCTACCTACTTGAATTTCACCACCAAGGGAGAAGCCAACTCAGTATAAATAGATGGTATATATTATCAAAGCACTTAACACATTTATCTCTATGATATTATGAAGTGAGAGGGTAGGCTCCAATACCAAGCTAGTACCATCACCAATATAGATCCCAAACTAATGATATTCAATTGTCCAATAGAGGACTTGGTCAATGAATTTATTTAATAATTCTAAATTAATGATCTTCCCAAAAATAATTTAGCCCATTTTATCAATTGTAAATAATTAGAATATGAAATGGCATAAGTTAAAATTAAGTAATGGAAATCTTTGTCTAATAAATCTGATCATATTATGGTGGATGAGAACCTCTTCTAATTATTTACTGATTCTCTTCATCTTAAATTACACTACCATGTTAGGATTATTTCCCCAAATTCTTTGGAAGAGGTCACTGACCAATCTAAATTCCAAGATTTCCTTATATGTCAATTTGAGCCTTCCCACCCTCTAATGGGAACTTATGTTCCTATAAAATATAAAAATTGAAATGCAACAAATGATGGTATTATATATACTTATGATTCCATACACACTATCAAGGCTATTTATCTAAACACTACAATGTAGCATGCCCTTTCACTTCTACCTAATAATGATTCTCATCTTAGTCCCCATTACCTCAGCCACATAACATAGATGCACACAAACCTCTTTCCTTAATATAAATTTAAAGGCATCTTTTGTGACCCTCACCACAAGATCGTGACCCTACATGTCCTATGAAACATTGGTATGATCCCAATAAATTTTGTTAGTTTCATTCAAGTTGGGGTCACTCTCATGAAAATTATTTCCAATTGAGAAATATTGTTATGGACTTTCTCCTTGGACCCAACTTTGACCATGAATCACTTATATATAAACATCAACAAGCCTATGAAATAGAAATTGAGGCTCAATAAACCAAAACTAAAAATGAAGCCTTCAATCAAGCCAATGCTCATCTATCTATCTATCTATCTATAAAGATCCTCTTCCTAGTCATAAAGATAACACTAATCAACATATCCATACCACCAATAACATAGAGATTATCATAGATATTAATACCAACAATGATAATGTGGTCAATATGAATAATATGAGGAGATTAGTTTATTATATTGAACCATACCTAGCCTCTAATTATAACAATTCTCTGATGTTCCACATTATTCAAGACACTTACCCATCACATCTCATAGAATTGGGCATGTGGAATTGACAAACACACAAGTATCACCTCCAACAATGTAAATTGACCACACTTATCATATAATTAATACAATTTCTACTCTTCCTCTAACTAATATATCTGAGGTAGATATCCTTCAAACCTCCCACCAACATTCTTCCATTCAAACACAAGAACCAATTAAATAAATAACTACATCATATAATATAGATCAACCTAATTCAACCAAACATAAACTAAATATCTCTTATTAACAAAAAATTTAATGTGCATCCCACCCCCTTCAACTAATTTATTACAACATTATGCACCTTTATCCACTAATCCTCTAACATGTTATGATGAATGGGATATTATAGTGGAACTTTCCCATCTTCCATCCCAAATTCCTTCCATAGAACTTATGATAACTTGCCTTCATCATTATAAATGACTAATGCAATAATTATTTGAAATTAACATACCTTTTTTCTCTACTCATGGGGTAAGAAACTTCATTATTCAGATGGAAATATCAAATTCTCCAATAGTGTGAAGAGATATTTATCCATGTTTATGGAATCTTAGACACTTATCTTTCACTCAAATTTCATATCTCTTCCATGATTCCCAATGAGATATTACTTCATGTGGATGACCCCATCTCTTGATTATCATTCAGATAAGAGATATCCAAGTCAAACATGCTTTAATATATGAAGGATCAAGCACTTGCATTTCCTCCCTTGGTTTTATTAAAATGCTTAGATATTTTTAATGTATTATTAAATTCACACAAAGTATATGCTAAGGATATGATGAACACAAATGTATCCTTTAGGTTGTGTTTGACTTCCCATCACCATTCTTCCCATCATTATTCATACAAAATTTATGATATTTAACTTTCCACTTTCTTATAATATATTTCCTGTTCAACCTTCGACACATTTCATGAGAATAGTTCCCTCATTTGCATTACAAATAGCTTTAATATTAAAGGTGAGACAAACCTTTCAAATTTTAAATAATTCCATGAATAAGGTGTTTTCAAAATACCTACCCTTGAACCTTTACCTATCATTCTATTTCATGAATCACAACATTTCAACTATCCCTTCAAATCTACTCAAAGTTATAATAGTCATCCTAAATTAATAGGAAACATCCCTCCTAACCTCATAAAATTTAATGATGATTAACCAAATGTGATGAACTTAAAGATAAATATTCTAATCTCTCTCTTAACATCATTTCTTAGCTATCTCCTTCTCTCTAACTTCACTCTTGTATAAAACCTTTAGACAAACTACCAATTACCCTAACTAAAAATACACATTCTATTCACTATGCTTCTTCATTTAGTAAACTGGTTCATGCATGTACTATGGACTTATATACCCTTGATTATGATTAATAATATTCTCTAGATGACCTAATTTTATTTATATTTTTTCAAGATAAAAATTCATAGGTGCTTATATATTATTAATAATCCTTGTTATAGTCTCTCAATTATTTTTATATAGTTCATTCTCTTATAGTACCTAATATTAGTTTCTCCTCTACTATTCACATGTCATAGATATATCACACACTTACTACACCTCTAATAACTATTTAACCTCTTAGGATTATGCTTATGGACCATGCCATAATTTTACCTTACCATTTGTCTAGATACCATGAGCCTTCTAGTTTTATCCCTCTTGATATGTCATCCACTCTACTTAAACCCTCTACATACCCAATCATACATATGGATGAGCCTAGTCTAGATTCCACTCCATCTTATTCTTCTTTTGGTGATGGTATTCTATCATTACCTAATCTTGATACTATACTAGCATAATGGATAGATTATCCCTATTATGATATCCATATAAGTGTTGGTCATTGGACCAAGGATTATCATATACATCAACAACAATAAGAATCTTTCTTCACCACTTTAGCTAGTATACATTTACCATCTACTAATAGATGCATTTTTTTATTTCATGGTAAATGTAACCATTATTCTACCCATTTCTGATAGCTCAAACAATACATTGATAAACTACATCTAGCCATAACACAACCTAAAGACAAAACTATACCACCTCCTAAGCTACTGTTAAAGTATATCCCTAAATATGGAGAAGTATATTTCCTTTGGCATCAGTTCACAACACACCATACTGATATATGTTGAGTAATTTAGCATCATATTTGATGTATTACATGGCCTACACCTTCAATAACTTAGCTTACCTCTCTATTTCATTTGTGGGCAAAGGTTTCTCCTTCTCTACCACTTACATCTCATTGTAGATTTAAACACACTTGTTACATTCTTAGCATTTAATATCACACATAGGATATTCCCCATGAGAATTCTTATTATTATACCACACCTACTTTTTTTAGAGATTATATGAAAGGAATTCTTCTCATGACTTTCTATGAAGATTTATGAGACTTGGATTAATGTTATAATTCAACTACATAAGGATGTATCAGATGTTATAGATGATATTTGTAGTGAGATTTATCAATATTTGTGAACACATCATGGTGTTATATCAATTTTTATCATATTATTACATGATTTATCCTTAATTTATGATTATTTATATATTGGATATGTTGATTTTTAATTTTATTGGTTCTCATTTATCTACATATTTATTTTATGATCTCTTATAGATTATTTATATATGTATTTTTACCAACTTAAACTTATTCCTTATAGTTATTTTCACATGGATTTCTCTTTCTCTATTTATGCTTTTATGATTGCTTTTTATCTTAAGTTAGAGCAAAGATAATTATTCTTGTGGCTTAATCAAACCCATATCCCCATAATATCTTGCCTTTACCATATGATCAGTTAAAAAGCATAATTCTCATTATATCACTATATACATAGATCTATTTTAATATCCATCTATCCCATTTATTTCCCTCCTCATATTTATCATACATACAGTTGAGATTTTAGATCACATACTAGCTTATAGGAAACCCAAATTGTTTACTCCATAATATCTCTAGATATTTTTCTTATTATAAACAAAACCTAAATCTCATTTGTGTGTGTCAATTTTGTCATTCATGTTTGGTTATCAATAAAATTCATAAAAATTTAAAACCCAAATAATTTTAAATAAAAGGAAATGATCAAAAGGCAAAAATAAAAATCAACAAGTCAAAATCACAATAAAAGACATTATTTATAGCCCTTCTCCTTTCCCTATCCAAAGTTCAAAGTCTACAATTGGCCTCATACTAGAGTTTAGGTCCATTGTAGTGTGGTATGCTAGTAGATCAGGATAGGATAATTCAAAATTATCTATAGTGATACGTATTTTCTCATGAAAATACCCAATATTCATAATAGATTGACAACTCCATAAGGGGTGCTAAGGAATGGGGAACACATTGTGAGAAGATATGTCTTCTTTCATTTTCTTGTATATATAACCTTTATGAATTGATCTTAGAACTCCACTTATTTTCCCACAAAATTTTATATCTATTTTGAAAAATATCTTTTACAGTTGATGGTCACTAAACTATAAGTACATTATTATATTATTAGTATTCCTTAATTATAATAAGGTTTCAATATAAATGCTTATTCCATTCTTATTCCACTCCCTTCATTCACTAAAACAATCATAATATTCATCCTTAATGAATATGCTTTGTTAATTGATCATACTCCTACAGTTATTCCATTTGTGAGTTGTAGTATAAGACCTTGGAGAGGACCACGGATTCATCACAATTTTATCCTTATTCCCTAATAATCATATTCCTTATTTCACCTAAGTTGTGTTCCCTTTCTAATTTTCAATTTATAACCATGGATATGAATTTCCATTCCTCACAAAATATTCCTAAAAACTTCTATACCATTAGTCAAATCAATAACTATCAAATTTTGTTTGTTAAACTTGTTTTTCATTTCACATAATTTCCATTTTATTACAATTTTTTCATACTTGAAATATTGATTTATATTGTTTTTATTTTATGTGATTAATTTTCAAAAAAAATCATATAACATGTTTTATAATTTCTTACAAAAAAATCATACTTCTCATCTTGATTTCATATGATTTATCTTGTTTTGATATGGTGTGATTACTTTTCAAACACTAGAATAACACATTTTTCATTTTATTACAAAATTTTCATACTTCTTGTCTTGATTTAGTATGATTTATCTTATTTTTATTTAGTATGATTACTTTTCAAACACTTGATATAACTTGTTTTCCATTTTATTACAATTTTTTCATGTTTCCCATCTTAGTTTATCATGATTTATCTTGTTTTGATTTGGTGTGATTAACTATCAAACATTTGATATAACATGTCTTCCATTTTATTACAAATTTTTCATACTTCCCATATTGATTTAGTATGATTTATCTTGTTTTGACTAAGTACAATTACTTTTCAAAGACTGGATATAACATGTTTTCTACTTTATTACAAATTTTCCATACTTAACATCTTGATTTATCATTATTTTTCTTATTTTGATTTAGTGCGATTACTTTAAAAACATTTAATATAACATGTCTTCCATTTAATTAAAAAAAAAATCATATTCCCCATGGTGATTTAGTGTGTATTATGTTTTATGATTATTTACCTACTTCAAATTCTATGTTTTTTTAAACCATGCACAAGTCTCACATAATGCAAAAAAATAAACCATACATCTTATATTTTCCCATAGTATATACATCAAAACTAAAACATGTGCACCAGAATGAAAATCACTACATAAATACATACATCCATGATAAAAATACAACTCATAAGCCAATAAATGTCCATATTCATCTATATCAAAATTTTGATACAATAAAACATAATATATGGTATAAGTAATATATCAAATAGCTCTACGATTATGCACTGTCATGCCTATCTGGTGGTCGAACCACACTACCCATAAATTCTTGATTGACCCCCTTGAATAGTCTAATATAATGAGTTATTATAAGATTTGATACCATAAACCTATCCTTTTAGATTATCCACTTGGGCCTTCACATGTCCAAGATCTATAGTAATGGCCATATGAGTAGTTCACTCCTATGCCAATGCCTTTCAAGCTCATGCATCTCTATATATAACTATAGGGAGATAATTATTACCCATACACTCATGCCTATAGATACTGGGGAGCATTTCTAACAAATAAAAACCAATTATCATATGTTAGGGTATATAGTACAATAGGATCTTCCATGGTAGTAGTATCACAATGTAACAACACCCAATCTAAAATATCATGGTGTGTGGTAAAAACTACTACACCCCATTATTGGAATGAAAATGACTGAGGGGTTGGGTTAATCAGTCTTTAAAAAAAAATCTTTAAATTCCACTTAATCATTCATGAACATTCATTCAAGCATGTAGATCAAATTATGAACAAGTAAATAATTATAAAAACATGAACTATAAGAACACAAGATAACATAACTTATGTGTGGAAAAACCTCAAGGGGATGAAAACCCACTAATATATTCAAATTAAATATAGTCTTATAAGATAAAAATTATTTTTATTTAATCACCAACTTCACATGGAGCACCAACCCCAACTAGCTAAACACTAACTCAGCTAGGCTTTAGCAAGCACAAACTTGTAAGGAGGCACACTAGATTAATAAGAACCATATAAACCAATTGAAACACTTTATCAACTTAATAATACCTTTATTATCATAAAACATATGATGATATCCTTCTTCATCTCTTTACACACTTCTATCCCTCTCAAACTAGCCTCTAGCCTTCTTCACTCAACTAGCCCTCTTCTTGACTTGATTAGGTCATATGACCTTGATCCTCATATTTATAACCTATGTAAAATATTAATAAATGATACTATATTCTCTTATGATGGTATATAATACCTTATTATATTCACCAATGCGTTATCTTATTCTCTTACACTTTACACACACTAATAGGCCTAAAGTTGCCTGATATTTATACAATTCACTTGTTTATATCCTTCCTAGTCATAAAAACACACTTACCCTATTAATTATGAAATTAAATAGATATTATTACATATCATATACATTTATAAAATTTTATTTGAGTCCTTTTAGGTCTTTCCTATTTCAATTAGGCCTTATCTCACCTTTAGGTCTCATAGAGACCTAATCCCATTAAGTCTGTTCTAAGACACGTTACACTTTGTCTTGCTTGGAACACTTAAAAAATACACATAGTTTAGGAACATATCATAAAACACTAAAATATATCCATGATAATATCATATATGATTCATAACACTTTTTATATTAAACCACTACTAGAAGCACACCATTAGTACTATTCATATTACACCTATGCATACCCATAAAGTTTATCTTAAATAATTGAAGCATAAACACAAATTTAAAAAAAAACATATAAAAAAATAAAATATATAAAGAATATACATGACATAATGGACATAACCATATGATTTAAACTTCCCAACATAGGTCAAAAGTACTTAAACCCTTCTTTGAAGGTAACCCACTCAAAACTATCAACTAGTCTCAAAACACATTCATTGAAACTTGATCTCCAAAACCTAAAATAATAATTCATATGAAATATTACACCTTAAATACATTATTTTAAAAACATAAATAACTCTCAATTATAAGTATCATAATGTATAAATTCTAAATATTAGTCTTACAGACCAATCTTTTGTCTTTAGTGCACATAGTCAAACCTAAACCAGTCAACCCCTTTTGTCTTCAACATTTCAATCACTTTCACTAAATATAAATTTTTTATAAAAATAATTTATATGAAATAAATTTCATAAATAACATCATATTAATTTAATACTTAATCTTAGGTCATAGAGACTCAAACTCATCATTGTAACTTGCTTACCCAAAATTACTAGTTTACCTTGAAGACTAATCATGGTGATTTTAACATTCCACACTTGTGTAGATAATTTTATATAATTTAAATTAATTTGTATGATATTATTATATAATTATAAAAATATAATATATAAATATAAAATGGTAAAATTATAATATTGGTCTTGTAGACCAATCTCATAGTCTTGTACCTCATTGTCTTATCTGAACTAGATAGGTCAATATATGAGCAACATTTTAATCATATACAATGATCTCAAAATTTTATATAAAATATTAACATGTATTAAATTTATTTAAAAACATATCCATTCAATTTTATTCATCCCTAATCCATGATAACACATCCCTAATCATATTCTCACTTTTGCCTATTTTTCTCACTATTTGTACCATTAGGATTTTTAGTGATATGTCAACTTGTATGACTATTTTAGAAAAAATGAGGGATATAAACTGATAATAAACCACCAAAAACATAATTAAAAATTCAAAATATTCAAACTTCATCCATTTATAAACTTTGACTCAATCAAATCTGACTAATACAATAAATCTCTAAGAGACCAGGCCTTTCCTGTAAGGTCCACTCACTCACCTAAAAAACCAATCACACATATAGGTACTTGGGAGAGATAAATACAAACTTAAATTAATTAAATAATCATTAAAATCCATTCTAATAATTTTAGAACAACATCTTTCATATTGGGTCACTATTAGGGTTCTTTGAGGGTTTAAACCATCTTCCAGTCATAACGATCATTCATAAAACTTAGAACTTTATTATATAAACCAATTATTGTAAATTTGAGATAGTAACCTTACCAATATACCATGAATATCTTAGTTTACCTTTTAAAGGTTTCACATTCCAATTAACACTTGAAATTTCTTCTCGGGTTGAGAACCCTTCATTCTATGTACATGAGAGACCTCATAACATGTTTTCTTAGATTAATCTTGAAATTTTGACCTAAAATTTGGTAAAAATACTTGAAAAAACATTTAAAATTTCTTTATATTCACACATACTCACACTTTTCTTGGAAATTGATTCTGATAGCCCATCTAGCCACCATCTCTCTCTTTGCTCTCTAGGCCTTTAACCTGCAAGTCACATTAGGCCTTGATACTGACCTTTTGGCCATTTTCTAAGATGTAAAAACATTATATAAAATTCATACCACATATTAACATGATAAAATACTACCATACATTATTCATATGCCTTAGCAATACCTCATGACACCTCATTAGGTTAGGTAGGGTCTAGAACTAGTCTAGTTGCATGCTAGGTATGTAGGTCCTACCTCTGTAGGCTCACCTTAAAAATAATATGAGTACTAAAATTCATTAAAAATTAAATATATATACCCTCTTATTACTCTATGCATACATCTCACTAGGCCAACATGCTCCTTCATGAAAAAGACTAGGCATCCTATTTACAATCCTTCTCAAGTCTCTTGCTAGGTTCAAATACTTGACAACTTTGGAAACTAATATTGAAAGACTCATTGATGCTTATATACTTTTATCACATTCATTTTATTCTCCTTATACAATATCATACCACTACATACCTCTTCATGCTCATGATATGACTATGCTTGTTATGACTAGGCTTCTCAAGAGCCTTGTACTTAAGGACTGGTACTCAAACATGCTTCCCTTGTATTGAACCTTGACATCAACCTCATAAGAATCATTACGTTTCTTTAAAATTATCTCTCAACATATATACAATAATATTCCTTCAAATTATCTCTTTTCACATGGATTCCTTATCACATACCACTTCACCATGCATCTTTACTAGATACACTTTGACATCAACCTTGACCTTGACATTAACAACATCAACCTTGAAATTGAAATCAAGAACAACACTACTCAACAAACTCCCAATTTTTCATTTATAGAAAAATATTCTTCAATTTGAATACTCGCATCTCCCTTAATTTGGTCAAACTCCATTCTGAAACTTTCTCTCCCTTTAACATTAATTACAAAGGGTCTTTAACAAACTACCATCTAGAATCACACCTTCTTGCAACACAAGTTATGAATCAACACATGAACATGATACCCATTAATTAATTCATACTTATTTTAGATGAACTTAGAACATAAGTCCACTTATCAACATAAATCAAACTTAGTCAACAACCTAAATAACTCCCCCTTAAACTAAGCATCCACCATGTTTTTGCTAATAGAAGAGTGTCATCATGAAGCCTAATGAAGTCATCCCTTTCAATATATCACTAAAAAAACACTAGTTCAAGATATTCCCAAATATCCATGATTTCAAAAGATTGAATGTCTTTCAATATCATTTTAGGCTTGATTGACTCTATTAGATTGATCTCTTCATCATTCATTTGATCATCAATGTGAGATGACAATAGGCATTCCTAACTTGATTTTACATTTGAAGCATGCTATATCACAATAAATAGTCCAATTGAGCTTGTATATTGATCATTACTCGTCTTCACTATTTTTGGTTTCCATACATTCATTTTCATTCTTTCTTGTATTCTAGGGGCTTCAAAACTCCTTTTTTGACTTGACAACCTTATAACTCTATTAGGATAGAATCTTGTAATGTGTCCTATATTATGACAACTTTAGGAAACCACCTTATGCATACCATTTGACTAATGCAAATTGTGACTCTTTTTATAGTTCCATGAGTACTCATTCTTGGAGGGTCTTCTACATTCTCTTGCTTTATGACCAAACTAACTACATACAAAATAGTAACAATTGAATGAACTAGCATACCTTATAGCATTAGGTTGTTTGATATTCATTTTCATGTTGACCTTATTGTCTTTATTATCCTTCTCTTTAACTTGAGATGTCACCTTTTGGTCTTCTTTGAAATCAATAACTATCTTGTCACTTTTGGACTTTTTATTACTCAAGATATCATCTAGATCCTTAGTGCTCTTTTCAAACTTCAAAATGATTTTCACTTTGGTAGATGCTTTATATAACTCATATTTTAAGGATTATACTTTATTTTCATACCTAATGTGTTCTACCTATTTAGCCTTTATATTTTCATTAACTACCTCCATATGTGTCTCAACATGATTGATGATCTTATCATACTTATTAGAAGTGTTACTCAACTTTTATTCAACCAAGCCAATCTGATCCTCATAGTCCTTAACTATTAATCTTAGTTTTTGATTATTTATCATTTGGAACATCAAATCCTCTAGGGAACTTACCAACTTCGCTTCAAGGTTTAATTTATCTTTTATTTCATCTGATTCTAAATCAACCATAAGGCATTTCCCATTTGAGCAACCCTCATTATTTGATTTTATAGCCATGATTAAGGTTTCATTATTGTCATGTTAAAGTTCATTACTTCTATCATCACTCTTAGATGAACTTAAGTCACTTAAATTAGAAGAGTTATCTTCTTTTGTATAAACACTTCTCTTACTTTTGGAAGTTCCTTTCCTACCTTCATACTTATTAAAATCCTCCTTATTTTTTTAGGCTTATAGGTCTTCTTTTCATCTCCATCATGTTCTTTATAATGATAATATTTATCCTTTTTAGGAAAATTGGATGCAAAGTGACCAATATTACCATAGTTGAAACACTTTAAGGGAAACTTACCCTTAGACATAGAATATCCAAACTTCAAATTTCATGAAAACATGTCTATTAGTTGATCATCATCAGCATATGAGCATTCCTCATCCTTGACCTTATTTTCTTTTGAATTTATCTTAACTTTTAAATATATTTCCTTCTTGGGAGGCCTTCCTTCATTAGTTCTCATCTCATAGGCAGTCAAGATGCCATGAAGCCCATCCATCTCTAGCTTGTCCAAATCTTGAATCTCTTCTACTATAGACACCTTAGAGTAAAAATTATGAGTTAATGATCTCAATAATTTTTAAACAAAAATAGATTATTTCACTTAATCTCCCAATCCTCTAATGACATTAACATATTCATCAACCCTCAACAGGTAAGATGTAATGGTTTCATCTTCAGGATTTCAAACTATCTTTGGTGGGTCTAAAAGTTAGCCATATTCACCTTGGTATATCCTTCATATATATTCTTAAATTTATCCCATATCTCTTTATCTGATTCATAGTGCATTACCTTCATAAGCTTTGGATCTGATAGGCTAAAAAGAATAGCTTTATTACCTATTGCATTAGTTGGAGGAATAGGAGGAGCACTATAGCCATCCATAACTAACTGTCAAATATCATGACCTTAAGACATCAAATATAAATTCATCTTGATATTAAAAAATTCATAGTTATATTTATTAAATAATAGAGCCTTATTGGTATAGAATCTACCTTGATCTTGTTGACTAGCCATCATTACTTTTAAGATCTTCTTTTTAGATTTTAGACCCACTTCAAAGGGATAGGCTATTATATAAAATGTTGGAAGAAAAATTAATTGGATTGGAATTAATAAATATTTAAAAACCTTTATTTTAATTCCACTTGAGCAATCATGCACAATCATTCAAGCATGTGGATCAAACAATGCATTGTACAATCAACTATACAAGCATGAAAAATAAAAACATAAGATAACACAAATTATGTGTAGGAAACCCTCAATAGGATGAAAAACCATTGATATTTTTCAATTTAATATAGTCATATAAGAAAAACATAAATTTTATTGAAGCACCAACTTCACATAGAGCACCAACCCCAACTAGTTAAACACCAACTCAGATAGGCTTTAACAAGCACCAACTTGAAAGGAGGCACCAACCCCATAGATGAATTAAAAAAAATAAAAAAAATAAAAAACTTGATAAAATTACTAATACCTCATTTCTCATAAAAAATATTATGATCTCCTTCCTCATCTCTTCACACACTTCTATCCCTCTCAAAGTGTCCTCTAGCCTTCTTCGCTCAACTATCCCTCTTCTTAACTTGATTAGGTCATATGACCTTGATCCTCATATGAATAACATATATAAAATATTAATTAATGATATTATATTATCTTATTATGGTATATAATATCTTATTCTACTCTCCAATGTGTTATCTTATTTGCTTTCACTCTACACACACCAATAGGCCTAAAACTGCCTAGTATTTATACAAGCCATTTGTTCATATCCTTCTTAGTCAAAAAACACCCTTAACCTCTTATTTAGGCCATGAAATTGATATTATTAAATCTCATATACATGTATCAAATTTAATTTTAGTATATTCAGGTCTGACCTATCTATATTAGGCCTTATCTCACCTTTAGGTCTCATAGAGACCTAATCTAATTAGGTATGTTCTAAGACACATTACACTTTGTCTTCCTTGGGACACTTATAAACTACACACATGTAAGGAAAAAATAATAAAACACCAAAAAATATATTTTATAATATCATATAATCTTCATAATACTTTTATCTCAAACCATTTCTTGGATCACACAATTAGTACTATTTATATTAGACCTGTGCACACCCAAAAAGTCTGTCTAAAATAGCTGAAGCATAAACACACCTTTGAAAAAAAACCATGGAAAATAATAATATATAGATAATATAAATTACATAATTTACATCACATTATCATTTAAACTTCCAAACATAAGGATAAATTACTCAAACCCTTCTCTACAAGTAGCCCACTTAGAATTGTTAACTAGTCTAAAACATAGCCATGGAAACTTGATCTTCAAAACCTAAAATAATACTTAATATGTCATATTAAACCTTATATATATATATATATATATCAATTATACGTATCATAACATATAAATTCTAAATGTTGGTCTTGCAGACCAATCTTTTGTCTTCAATACACACAGTCAAACCTGAATTAGTTAACCCCTTTTATATTAAACATTTAAATAAATTTAAATAAATATAAAATATTATAAAAATCATGTATATGACATAAATTTACCAAAAAACAACATCATATGCATTGGATACTTTAGCTCAGGGCATAGATCCTCAAACTCATCATTACAACTTATTTACCTAGAATTGCTAGTTTACCTTGAAGACTAGTCATGATGATTTTAAACTTCCATACTTGTGTATAAAATTTTAGAGACCTTAAATTAATTTTTATGACATTATGAGATAATTATAAAAATATTAGATAGAAATATAACATGGTAAAATGATAATATTGGTCTTGTAGACCAATCTCATAGTCTTGTACCTCATTATCTTATTAGAACTAGATAGGTCAACATATGAGCAACATTTTCATCTTGTAAAATTATATAAAAATATTATATCCATTATTAAAATTTATTAAAGGTATTTAAAAACATATCCATTCACTTGTATTCATCCCTAATCTATGATAACACATCCCTAATCACCTTCTCACTTTTACCTGGTTTTCTTATTATTTCTACCATTAGGATTTTTAGTGATAGGTCAAATTTTATGAATAGTTTAACACAAATGAGGGGTATAATTTTTTTTAAAACCACCATGGACATGATATAATAGTTTCAAGCTTAAACCTTCATCCATTTATCAACTTTGACTCAGTCAACTCTGACTACTACAATAAATCTCCAAGAAATAAAGCCTTTCCTATAGGGTCCACTCATTCACCTAATAATCCAATAATAAATATATGTGACTAGGAGAGTTTAATACAACCTAAAATTAATTAACTATCCATTCTAATATATTATGATCACTTTAGAACAAGATCTTTCATATCGGGTCACTATTAGGGTTCTTTGAGGGTTTAAACCATCTTCTAATCTTAACGATCATTCATAAAGCTTAACAATTAATTATAGAAAATAAATAATGGAAGATCACTAAAAATATACCATTAATATATTATGTTCCCATACATAGGCTACATATGCCAATGAACACTTGAAAGTTCTTCTCAGGTTGAGAACCCTTCATTTTGTGCACATGAGAGACCTCAAAACACTTTTTATTGCCTTAAAGTTTAATTTTTTACCTAAAACTTGGTAAAAATACCTAAAAAAACATGAAATACATATATAAATTGACACATACTCACACTTTCCTTGGAAACTAATCTTGATACCCCATCTAGCCATCATCTCTCTCTTAGCTCTCCCAGCCTTTAACCTGCAATTCATATTAGGCCTTGATACTGACCTTCTAACCATTGTCTAAGATGTCAAAAAATAATATATATGTCATAAAATATCTTAAAATTATCAAACACTACCATACATTCTTCATATGCCTTGATAATACCTCATGACACCTCATTAGGTCAGGCAGGGTTTAGAACTAGTCTAGTTACATGTTAGGTCTGTAGGTCCTACCCCTATAGGCTCACCTTAAAACTCACATGAGTGATACAATTCCTCATATTCATAATAAATAAACTCTATACATCCTCTTATTCCTTTTTTCATCTATCTCACTAGGCCACTATGCTCCTTCATGCACAAGACTAGGCATCCTATGCACAAGCCATCTCAAGTCTTTTATTAGGTTCAAACACTTGAAAAATTTTGAAACTAATCTTGAAACACTCTTTAATGATACTATACTTTTATAAAATTCATTTTAAACTTGTTATAAAATATACTACCTTTGTACATACCTTTATATTCTCATCATGCACATATTCATTATATGACTATGCTTGTTATGACTAGGCTTCTCAAGAAACTTGTACTCAAGGACTAGTAATCAAACATGATTACCTTATACTAAACATTGACATCAAAATCAGAAGAATAATTAGGTTTTATTAAAATTCTATCTCAATAGAGAGATAATAGTTTGCCTTCAAATTATCTCTTGACACATGGATAAATTCTCACATACTACTTCACCATGCATCTTTACTAGATACACCTTGACATCAACTTTGACATTGACATCAATGAAAACACTCCTCAACACTGATCTAAAATCCTCCTTATTAGTATCTAAAAAATAAAAACCAATTTTATTTTATATCTCACATATATATCCTAATATCCAAAATATTTATCTACATAAAGAAAAAATATAATTATACATCTAGTGATCTATCTAACACTCAAAACACAAACCATTACTTACCAACACCAATGTCACAAACCACGGTCTCCCCATCGATATAGCTACCTAACACCTCCATTTTATTATACCTATTAGAAGTTAAAAAACTTATATCAATAACTTGTATATGCTTAGGTCCTTTACAAATCCATATCTATATAACCCAACTCTTTGTATCATACATCGTAGGGTTTCCCTATGCAGTTGATGCATCTTGTGTCCCCTATACCACCTGTAAATGTCTCCATCTCTTCTATAATCATGGGATAAATTTTAATGCCTATTTTGGATTACTAGTATCCTCATCCTCACTATCAACACCAAACATATTGACATTCATTAAAACTACCTCCTCAACTCTATCTGAGATACCCTTTACAGTTACACCTGATCTATCTAAGATATTTTTCAATATGGTTAAATCATAGGTAATTACATTATTTCTCCAACAAAAAATATACCATTCATCTCCTTATCATTATTTCCCCAAATATTAGGCATTACTATTAGATCTATTAGATGTGATAGGCCAAACTATCCAAGAACATGAATATCAGGGTGTGGCTCTACCCATCAGGGATAATACCCAATGATAAAAACATGACCCAAGATAAAATAATAGTAGACCAAGATGGAAAACTAGCATTAATATTTTTATATATATTCCATAAAATCTCACCACATGTGACTTATATAGTGGTGGTGTATGCAAAACATCTCATACTGCATGGTCTTGTTGCTACCTAGTCACATGAGGAAGCCTATCATCCATAACATGGGGTAACTTAGATGGATAATACATTAGGAATCTCTCATATATCCAAATTCTAAAAAAAATCATAGGTCCCATGGTTTTATACCCTATATATCATCCCATACATATCATATACCAATTTCACCTAGATAACTAATTCCAAGTCATATATAATGCCCTAATCTAGAATAAACTAACGCAAGGCCACCACATATAGTGGGACCTTCACATCCAACTTGTAAAAAATAATATGTGATGTCATAATCCCTATCATTAACTTTTGTATGTATAGAATTATTGATATATAGACACCAAACAAGTGCACTCATAACATAAAAAAATATCTATCTGACCCTATTTCCCATAGAGTTAAGTCCTGCCTCTTAACCTTAGAATATGGGTCACTATAGATCATAAGAGAACTTATGATAGGTAATAAAGGTAGAACATGGACATCCTCCAATCTTATTCCCACATGAATAGTATCCCCATCCACATCCTATCAAAAAGTGTTGATTAGTCACTCCTATGCTCTAAGGAACATGATGATTAAGTCAACACTCAAGGGATCCAACACATCTCCATAATTCCTCTAAATACTAAGTAAGCCAACCATGCATGATCATCATCTGATAATCTCTCTAGTAAGTCTGGCATCTTTGTCACATCCATTAGGCACCAAAATATTTATCATCTCTATAAAATTCTAACAAACATAAAATGTATTACATATCAATAGAAAAGTCTTAAAAATGCATTATAAAAATATTTAATTTCAAAAAGTAACTTAATCATCAACTTGTTCTTGTTATTTTATCACTTTTTTCCTACATATTCGGCCACTTTTATGTTAATTTTTACCTATCATCCTACACAGTTGGCCACCATTATACTAACTTGACCCTATTACCCTACATGGTCAGGCACTTTATATCAAGTTGACCAGGTCACTTTACACAGTGGGCCACTTTTATAATAAGTTAACCCTTTTACCCATTTTTTTAAACTAAATTATCCCTCTCCTACATAGTCAACCCATTATCAAAAACTATGTTATTCACCCCCTATATTATTAAGTCAATCATAATGTACTAAGTTACCCACTTAAACATTCCAACTAGATTGGTCCTCTACAATGTAGTCAATCATACAAAGTAATACTATGTCAACCCTCTAATATGAAATCAACCCATTTCACCACCCTTTGCCTTTTCAATTAATTCAACTAGGCTAACTATGTTTAAAAAAAGGTGATGACTTTTATACTATTTACCATAAATTTCTTAGGTGTTTATTTCTCCTACCACTTCCTACCCATTGACATGCTTAATTCTTATTCTACCTAAAATTTTCCTAGGCTAACTCCATAGCACATATTTTTCCCAATGTCTACTTTTTCACCCTAACTTAATTTTTAAAAAAATATCAACAAATTGAAATTCCATGCATCACTTACCTATGTTTCTCTTACTACTAGCGATAGGCATATTCTAACTCACACCTATTGTCTCCTCACCATCATCACTCTCTAAGATCATCTAGGTCTCTTAGAGCTCTATTTTCTCATAATATCAAAATTACAAATGAATTAATTTTCACCCTATTTATATTTAACATTCAAAATTATTTGCATGTCAGTTATGTACCACTAGATTCCAAAATTTACTCATAACTTTAATTCTACTAGCTCTTTTTCCAAATTGTAAGATGTTCTAGAATCCTAACCTCCTAGAGAATGTTTCTCATATACTATATGTATTTTTTTTTTAAATGAATTTTACATTATTTTTTAGGTTCACATAATGTTCCCTACATTGGGTGCCTTTTCATTTATATCACATCATTTCTACTCTACAACACTAATGTAAGTAAAGGTATGTATTTTCCAATTCTTTCCTTTCAATTATCTCATTAGATTTATAATATAATTCATTTAGCTCAGTGTTGTTTTTTATATGTTCTTTTCTTGAGTAACCATACCATGTTACAACTACGCGACATGTGATGAGCTTAGAGTGGGGCATATTTATACATTCAATATTTTAAAATTTATCAATTACTGATGTTTTTTCTCTTGAAAAAACCCATAGAGTCTCAACCTTTATAAGTGAATGCATTAAAGGGTGCACTAGGAAAGGGCTGGGAAGGATTTTGGTTCTTTTCAAAATTATTTTTCCACTATACCTCCACCTAAAATCCATAAAAACCTTTCATATATGTTTTCCTCATCTTTGACACCTCTTTCACACTCTTTTCCAAATAATTCACCACCTTAAATAGCCCCTACCTAAGCCAAAACCCATTTTTACAATTTATTGAATGCAATTTATTGAGTCAGCTTAGTTTTGGGAATTGAGCACGTTATGGAACTAAATTGGCCCAACTAAATTAGTTTGGAACCTATTGGTGCTTCAAAATATACCACATGTGCTCTTTAGTATTGAACACTTCTCATTTTAAGATTTTAAAAATTCAAGGCATGAGTTGTAGTTTGTGACAATTCACTGATATCTATGGTGAAATAGAAGCAAAGTATGTGAACTATCCAAAATATTTGTGTATCTTAGTGGTTAAGAGCCACTCAAGTCTAAATCTTTGGATCTTTATGAATTTGATAATTTATAAACTAATCTAGATGAGTATTAACAATGATTATTAAACTAAAGTGAGTCTTGATAAAAATAAGAAAAGATAAGGGTAAGGTAGAAAGGAAACATGATTGTAAATTCTCATCTTGAATATTATGAAAAAAATTACCTTGAGCACATATGAACCAATTTATGTTGTAAAATACCATGAACTCAACTTACATCACAAATCAAGCAAAATTAAGAGGAAATATAAAAATCATAAGTAAGAACCAAGTTTACTTTAAATGTTTGCTACTGTGGTCTGAATAGCCTAAGCACATCCAAATGTAGAGCAAAATAAAATGAAGTATACTTGATATCTTTATAGTTAATCTAGTGTTAGTACAAATCAACAACCCTATGATAAAGAATGTGACTCAAAGTACTGAGAATCCTTCAAACTTAAGACAACAACATGAAATTGAGAGACATCATTGACATTTAACAAACTATAAAGATAATCTTTTTAGAATTCCTTAGTTATCTTAAATGCTCTTGTTTTACAATTTCTCAAAATATCTCCCTTATAAAATGGTACTCGCTGCCTATTTATAGGAACCATATGTGATTTACTAGTTAACTTTCTCAAAATATCCACATGCAGGATAAGGATAAATGTCCTTAATACAAAGACACAATGCGAAAGGATTTCATGCCAACTTGACAAGAATAAGTATATGCTAAGAGACTAGCATATATTTTACAAAAATAATATTTTTTTACAAATTACATTGGTGGGCCCTTCAATTAGCCCTTTTTGAGGAAGTCTTTCACCTTGGTGTATTTCTCTTTGATTAGCTCAAAATCCACTATAGGATTCATTATACAATCCTCTTTTTGACTTGTTAACTAGTCAAATTTAGTATCATCCTTAGCCATGAGTTCCTTGATATAGTTTTCTTCTACAATTTTCTTCCCTACAATAAGGATGGTGTCAAAGATCTTCTAATTATCCTTGACAAAATGGCCTTGTTTGTCTTTAATGCCCTAGATATGGACACCAACTCTCTACTTGAATTATTCATCACTGATTAGGTCTATAGTAGTAGTTTGAGAAGGGTTATCTAATAGACTCACCAAAAATTTATCCATTCTTGTTACTAGGTCCTTGTCTTCCTCGATGAAGTTATTGACATTACTACACCAAGTGATCAAGTCTTCTTGATTACTCATCAAAACTACCATGAGGATATCTAAATTTCTAAGCTTAATGATATTGAAATATAGGGCCTACTTTATCCTATACACCTTGATGATTTATATCATCTAAGCTTTAAAATCCTATCATTAGGTGATTAAGGCTTGTGTCATCTCAGTTTGATGGTTTAAAGAACTTAATCTATGCTTGATGTTCTTTAAATTCTCAAATGTGTTTAATAAATATTTATTCATCATTTGTAATATGTCCTCAAGAATTTAAAGTAAGACTTGAGCCTCTACATCCTACTTCTCCTTCTCCAAGTTGAGGATCCTCTACTTCATTCCTAGGATTTTGGCCAAGGTCATTATTGATTATGCCATTACCAAACTAGCTACATCCTCCTAAAAGATAAGATGTTCTCATGTTGCTTACCCTTGAATGGGAGTTAATCCCATAAATGGTTCCACCTTTTTAAAGGTGAACTCCTTAATGCCAATATTATCATGTTTCTAGATTTAATTGGACCTTTGGGTCATACTCCTTTAACTATAGATGCTCAATAACTTCTACATTTGAACTCTTAGAGGCCCCTAGGGTGTTAATTCTCTAGCTTTATTTGTTATGAAATATTTATATCCTTCTCTCCACTTGTCTATTTACAATGTCTTGGATCCATGGCTTGAAATTGTACTACACATCTATGCTAACTTGAGTTAAATCCAATTATGGAGAAAGAGATGGTATTTTTTTTAATTTCCCAAAAACAAACCAGTCAAGAATAACTGGTCCATAAATAGGATTCTCATCACTTAAGAGTTAAACTTCATTGGTAGGGTAAGTGAAGGTTAACCTAGGCTTCTTTTTAGGTGGTAGGGGAACCAAGGCCAATTATACTTGTCTCTTTCCCCCATCTAGTGGGATTAAATCCTTTCTTATTGAATTAGAGGGATCCTCCTCCCTATCAGAACCATAAAAAACTATAATGTCAACAAGGGCACCCTATACTATTTCTCCTACCTCCAGGGCAATCACACTGATGATTTTCACTAAGGAATGAGGCCTCTATTAGAATGCCTAGGGTTGAGTACCTTCACCAAGTCTATGATCTATCCTTTGCTCCTTAGCCATAACTTTACCTTTTCCTTCTATATCCTCAGGTTTCCCAACTTGGGGTTGTTTAATCAATTCTATTCATTGAGGCTTAAAAGATTATCCTCCAATAGGAATTTCTTGATGAGTAGTTCCTAATGGTCCTAGAAACAAGTGATAATGTAAGGGATGTAGTTTATATCTTTATTTTGAGATTTTATTATCTTTGAGTAGCCTATGCTCCAATTAAATATTGTAGCCTTTAACCCTAGACAAGACTTCTTCAAAGTTCTTTGCCTTTGTGTAAATACCATTTCCTACACTTTTTTGATGTTTATAATTAGTCTTTGGGACCTTTTTATCCTAGATGTGGTTGGCCACTCTATCATTGGGGTCCCACATTTTAAGTTCATGTAGTTGGAAATCAAAAGAATTCCTATGGATCACCATTATTTCTAACTGCTTCCAATCTTTGATCATAATCCTACCAATGTCTAGTGGAAAGGGGTAGACCCAGGCCTACTTATTTTTATTGCATATCCCATCCACTCTTTAGATGATTTGATAAGTAATATTTTGATCTGAAATATTATTAGGGACATGAATGGGTAATATGTATGGTTGAATCATGATTCCTTTTTATCCTTATTATAGTACAACCTAAATAGAACCATACATCCCCCATGGTTTCCACTTGTCTTTTCATTAGAGGGTGGAGTATTGGCATATGGACACTAGTGATTACCTCATACATAGTTAATAAAACACCATCATAGATAAGTTATATGTAGTTCCTGTATTTGATTACATGCAATTTAGATTAGTGGTGAGAGATAGTGGTCCTACCACTAGGGGACTAATTTCAGATGCCAGGAAAATCTATAGAGGCCAAAAGTGAATCCAAAAGGTAGGACATCATAAATAATTTCTTGGAGTTCCTTCTCTTGATGGTTTTGAATTTTTTGGCCAATAAAAACCTTATTACGTCTCCAATGGGAGGGGTTAAATTCCATTCTAGCATGTAATGAACATAAGATACCCAGACCTTGCTCACATAAGTAGTAGAAGGGGAACCAAAGGCTCTATTAAATAAGGTCATAGCTATCCTAATGCCCTCTTTGAATTGGACAATAGGAATCCCACCATCAAGGGACCTAAAAACATGGGAGGCTTGGATTAACCAAGGTGTGAGGACTGAATCTAGGTTTTGGGCCTTTGTCCACTCTCTCAAGGATGGGAGATCAATATGAGCCAAGGGGAGCTTTTAATAAGTTTTGAAGGCCATAGGGGTGATGCATGCAACCTTATTAGTGCTTCTATCTTGAATGATCCATTCCCCACCTATTCTATATTCAATGAAAATGAGAGCAAGATTGAGATGTGTGGTTGAGGATTAATTCAATTTTTGGAATTAAGTTTGTAATTATCCTCATTATTACATTGGAAGAATGGTAGATTAAGAGGCATGGAGGGCATCATGGAAGGCCTTTATGAGGCATGGAGGACATGAATCCTAATATTTGTGTTATTTATGGCTTAGGGATGTCTTCCCAAAAAATGAGGTCACTTGATGATGTAGCTATTCAATATTAATTTCCAAAAATAAGTATTCAATTATTTTCCATAGAAATATTTATTAGGGATTGATTTGGGTTAATTATCTCTTAAGCATGATTAAGTACTTTGTGCAAAAATTACCCAAACTGATTAGAATACCTTGTTATTGGTCCAAAATTTGATTGGATTAGAATTAGAAGGCAAAGTCAGATGTGTTTGATTTGTTATCCCATTTATGATGTTACCAATAATAAATAACAAAGGCACATGTCTTGTGCAAGATATTTGATAGGAAAGAACAATCCAGAGCACCTAGATGTAAAATTGGCATTTTGACTCGAAATGATCTGATAAAATTTAGCTAGCCCATAAATTATATTACCCCATTTAGGGATACCCTGGCAAAAATTGGCACTTGAATATGTCAGTTTCACATCATTTAGCATGTTTTAGTGTTTTTAGGCCAAATTATGCATTTTGGGTGGAAATTGGTCAAAACCTTGGTTGAAGGTTATCGATGGCCAGTTTTAGGTGTCTATAGTTTGCCCTTATTTGGTAATATGTTGCAAACCATATTCAAAGCAATGTCTTCTCTATAATGAGAAAAGTATGCCAAAAAAAATTTGATTACTAAAGAACAAAGCTCCAAATGATTTTGGGAAGCCTATGATGATGCCCCCTTGAGGGAGTTTCCATCACATTTGTTGATGGATGGTCCCTCGAAAAGAAACAAGAAGAAAGTTTGAATTAACCTATGGTTGAGATTAATCCAAATGAGACAATGCCTGCATGCATTGATTTATAAAGGATGTTTATTTTTCTAAAGGCAATTATAATCAGGAATAAAAGTCAAAATAATAATTTTCCCATAGGTGATTATAATCATTAAGTAGACATGGATTGGCTCAAATTTATGGTGCCCCAGTTAGGGCTAATTAACAAGCATAACTCAAGGATATAACTTGGAATATAGATTAAAGATGAGTGGGTGCAAAGTAACAAAATATGTGAATAGAAGAATAAGATAAATTATTAGAAATGATTTATTTGTACTTGCCAATGAGGAGATGATCATCCTTATTATCAATAATACAACTATAATGTCCAATGGGTTAATTTGATCAAGGGTGGGATGGAAGGATTTGCCAAGGTTCCATGGAGAAACTTCTATGGCTCCATTGATTGTAGACCTTCTTGAAGCTGATTTTTGCTATAGCATGTGATGGTAGGCTTCATGATAGAATACCATGAAGACTTGGTTGAAATATGCATAAGGACTGACTCCTGATCTAATAAACACTCAAAAACAATGCACCAATGATAAAAACCATGATGACAATGTTAATGGATGAATATGAATGGACTTAAAAATAATGTGCTTGAGGAATCACCTAATGAACACATATAGACTAAGTTGAGACAACAGTGTTAAAAACAAACAAATAGGCAAGCAAACAAAAGAAAAACAAAAACAAATAAAAAAATAAACAAACAACCTAAAATAAACAAATAAATAGAAATCTTGAAAATAAAATCAAAAGAAAGTATCCTACTAATGACAATGCCCCAGCAAGGCAAATTGACGATAACTAACTAAGTTTAGACAGGACAAATATTTTTGGATTTTTGAAATATTTGAATGTTTTTGGAATTTTGAGGGTGTCTTAACTCGTTCAAGAATGATAAGATACCTACTTGAAAAATGGTTAGAGCATTTGGCTTAGGTTTCTTGCAAAATAGTGAGAGTGTATGGAAAAGGGGACTAAGGTGACCTCAACATGAATTGAGCATGACCCACATAGTCCTGAAATGACCTCAAGTCACAATAATTCCATCCACATAAAAGGTGAGGAAAAACCAACTAGGTCCCAACAAGTTCTCAAATCTGGCAAATGGCTAGTCAAATGAAAATAGTGATGGCAAGGTGATGTGACAATGCATAGTAAGTGTTGCCCCTAGTTTTTCTATAGGTAATTATAACTAGGATACAATGACATAGGTCAATGATACTAATTTGCCCATAGGTAGCTATAATTAGTAGCAAGACAAGTGAAACATTGATTTTCCCATAGGTGGTTATAATCAAGCTCACATAAATAAACTTGATATAGGATGGAAAATGAAATATATCTTGGAAAATCAACTATCACACTAATTTCATAGACTATCATTGTAAACATGAATTAGATTGATTTTTGAAACTTGATTGAAATCCTCTCACAAAAAGTGCAAGAAAAACCAAAGTAACCAAGATCAAAATAGGATTGGGTAGGATGAGTAAAAATAGGCTTTGGTCTAGATAGGAATGGAATAATAGGATGTATGAAATGGTAAGAGGGTTTGCCTCTAGGTGATAGGGTGAATATCAAGAATATGCGACAATGGAAAATGGATATGTAACAACAAAAATGGCATGTCAATGTGAAACAATATGGTACATATTTTTGGCCTAGGTGTGGTAAATGGCATATGATTCTATTTTTCCTATTTAGATGGAGATGCACATCTTAATCAATAAATGATACAAATAGAATACTTGATCATATTAATTGATAGCCCACACATCATCTGAATAATTGCTCTATCAAGAACTGCATGTAAATTTGGTTTTCAATAATACTTTTGTGATCTTTGTTGGTTTTTGATTTTGATTCCTTTAAACATTGAAACAAGGTATATTTATAGCCTCTACAAAGGAAAGTGTGACCATGGATGGTAAATAGAGACAAATAATTGATGGTAGGCTTGTTGTGAAATGGAATGGCCGATGATAATAGAATGTATAATGGTGGGAAAATAAATGAAAATCATGACTTTCAGTCACACATAATGTTACTGATGCCAAATTTGACATAATTTTGGTTGTGGTGGGGCTAAAGACTTGTTCTCTTGATAGGAACACTATATTTTTATATTATTTGGGCATAAGAGTAGCTACCATTTAATTAGGCTATAGATAGGAAGATATTTTGATTTGATCTTTGATTTTGTCTTTATCAAGTGGTGAAGAACTTTTGTGCTCAACTATTGGTGCCTCAAAGAAGTTTTCACCAATGAATTTGTCTTGATTGTCCTGTAGCACCTTCAAGAAGGTTTCACTAAGGAATGTTGACTTTTGACTTTGATTTTATTCTAGCACTTATTAAAAAGTTTCACTAGAAGAGTGTTCTTCTGCTACATGAATGTGGTCTTGGCCTCCTTGCTCTTTTTCAACTGCTATGTCACCATGGATGTAGTTTAACAAAGTGTGATTTTGTTGATACCAATCGACACTTGTGGGAAATGGAATGTCAATGATATGGCTATTTTGGTTGATGGTAATGGCCTATGGAATGGTAATGGAAAGGGGAGAGGCCACATAATCCTCTTAGAAGATACTAGGATAGCTTGTATCAAAACTAAAGTAATCATCCTTAAAAACTATAAAAGGATCACAAATGTATTCAAATTAATCTACGAGGCATGTGTAACCAATGTTTTAACAACCATGAATATAATATTCTTTTGAATTTGATTCTAACTCAAGGGACTCTAAATTTAATGTTGAGATTGATGTTGATTCAGATTTTGATGACAAATCTAATGTCAATTTGAGAATATAACCTAACTATAACTATGATTCTTCATTTGATGGGTACTTTATTATAATGATGTCTTATTGAATATTTGGTTTTGTACAAGTAATGCCCTGTGATGGCATGATGGGTTCCACAAAAACTATTTTGTTAAAGTGAGACTCCTCTAGGATGGGAAATATGTCAAGAGACAACTCCTCAGAGATTGGCTTATCAAGGGGAGACTCTTGAAAAACAAGCACATGGTCAAGGTAATGATTTTCCCAAAGGAAATTATAATTATTAAGAAGTGACTCAATAAATACTGGCTTGTCAGTGTGATACTCCTCAACAATTGGTATAGGATCAATAGGCAATTTGTCACATATTGACTTATCACAAGTGGTTGGTTCAATAAAAACATCCTGGATTGGTTTGTTTTTTTGGCTTTAGTTTCTAATCAGTTGCAAAATACTAGTTTTGAACATAGCTTAGTCTTCGAATGATTATATTGGTTGAGGTTTGGTTCAGATTGATACTGCACAAGGAATGACTTATGGTTTGATAATGGTAGGGCATTAGGGAGCATGATTGCTTGCATGAGCCAAAGGACAAAGTCCTAAGATGGTAATGATAGGGTGTTGTGGGGCTTGATTTCTTACACAAGCCAAAGGACTAAGTCTTGGAATGATGAAGGAGCATTGTGGGTCTTGATTTCTTGCACAAGCCAAAACATCCAAGTCTTCTTCATAAACCATATCATCTCAATCATGAGTTGGCTCATAAGCTAGTTCTTGATTGTGTTCTATGTACTGATTATTGTAAATAAGGTATGGATTCATATCCTAAATAACATTATATATATTTGGGTCTTCAAATTCCTCTTCACAAGCCTCTTCATACCAATCAAGGTCTCGAGTTGGATCATAAGTTATTTCATGACTTTGTTCCCATGAATGATTAATATGAGGTAGATAGAAATCTATCTCACAAACCATATTAGCATCATTGGGGTCTTGACTAAAGCTATAAAATTCATTTTGTGTAGTCATTCTATCATAAGTGGGATTTTAATTAACTCCACCATAAGTGTAGCTAGACATATCCACATAAATGATGAAAGCTCTGAAATAAAAAGGCTTAGAGTTCCACAAACTCTAAAAAACCATGTCCAAAGGACAAATGGTTCAAGCTTGGTCTAACTTGGTCAAAGGGGTGGAGCCATATCTCTAATATGGTCTAAAATTAGAGTTATATCTCCAAAATAATTTTTGATAAGACATGGCATAAAATATTCTAACATCAAATGTCTAATGTCAAATGTCATACACATAAAAGGTCAAGTATCTAAATAAAAATTGACATGTCAAAGGTCTAGGTTAAAATTTTCCAAACAAGGTCTAAACTAGGAAAGGAAAATTTTGAGTTACTAGGTCTTTTATCCAAATGTAGAGTCAAAATCTAGGCTTAAACAAATAGGCATGCACTAAGACTTTTGGCCAAATGGTGTCAAAAGCTAGACTTGAAACAAAGGCTGATGTGATTTGATCTAATCTAACAAGTTTGGAAACAACTTTGACATAGACCTGGCACATGGAATCAAACATAAACATGATCATTGGCATAAGACATAAGATTAAGGCTCTTTGAATAAAGACTATGTTTTCCTAAATAAAGGCACAAATAATGATGAGGATAGGTACTAAACAAACAAACCGTCAATAATTTTTAATTTTGGGTAATCAATTAAACAAAGTTATGCAACCCAAAAGATAAAGATCTATGTATTATCTCCATGAATTTAGGCCTAAATATAAGTAAATCAATGTTTGAGTCCAAACTTGATAAGGTTAATTGAAAACTCAACATTTGAAAACTAGGATTTGACCAAATAAGCTAGACAAGATTAGACAGCATGACGATATAAGACAAAGGTCCAAATGGTATACATGACATGGTTTGAAACAAATGGTTTTTGATACAAGGTGAAATAAGTCTTGAAATAAATTGAGTAACCTAATGGCGTAAGAATGATCAAATGATGTGATCAATGCTATGTTTCAAAAGAATCAAAGGCATAATGGTTTTAACATGATTTGGGTAGCATAACACTACCCTCTATAACTCAAATGACACACACCCACACACAAATAAGTTTAGAAAAATTTCAAGGCACAAGTGTGGTGTAAAATGACTAGCATAATTCCTCTTTAGACAAAAGAGTGGCACATAGATAAATTGGTTTTGACATGGCTTATACACAAACAAACAATTTTTAGTCTCAAAAACACCAAATATGATAAATGACCAAAATACAGTAAGTATAATCATCCAAATCTTAACAAGGTATGGCATGTGGGGTTGACTAAACTATCAATTTTTTAATGTCTCTAGGGGAATCAATTGCATAATGAATTTTACGCCAAACAATGTCAAAAAAGCATGAATTTTAGGTCTATATCACTTAGCTTGTTGCAAAAAGGTCTAGTCCTTTTTGTAACCACTACATCCTGTTATTTTCTCAGTGTAGTATGATGTCCAAAGTGCCTATACATCTCATGTGCAACTCCAAAGGAGCCAAATGAAGTCAATGCTAGGAGATGAAACCCCAAGTTAAAGCTTCTCTAAAGAACTTGTGGGAGGTGATGAAGTCCCCCTCACAATCCAAGTTTTGCATAAAAATAAAGAAAGAATGAAAGTAGAAAGACTTTAGTGTCATTTTCAAGGTCATCCAAACTTTGATGAGTTGTTGGGGAGTGTTTTAGATGACTTTCTTTCTAAGCCTTGGACTAGGCTATTTGTAATAGGAATGGCACTTTTGATTTTAAGGGTTCCCTATAGGATAAAAATAGAAGAGCATACATGCAATATTCCTCTTTTTTCCAAATAAAGATTAAATCTGAAAAACTATTGCAAGAAAGAATTGACAAGTGTGTTCAATTTTAAGCCCAAATAAAAGTGAGGTGGTGTTTATTTGACCCCTTAGTCTTAGTTGCAAACTTTGAAAGCATTCATCATAAACATCTAAAAAATTTAAACACCAAAATAAAGTTCTTAATTTATTTTTAAGCATGAAAAAGGTGATCTAAACATGTTTTTTTCAAATTTCAAGCTTGGTCCTACAACAAAAATGCCAGCATGTTCTTTAGCTTTGAAGCTCTTTTTGGTTTGAAACAAGGAACTTTGGAAAAATAGCTCTCAATTATGTGTTTTTGGAAAAACATAGTGACCGATGTCAGTTATATACAACCAACGATGGTTACCTTGGCTAACCAAAATCTAACTGATGTCTATTTTACTAACTGATGTCAGTTAAACTATGTATCTGATGTCGGTCTTACTTGCTAACATCGGTTATTGTGTAAAACCATGGCAAACAAAAATGGAAAAATAAAGTTAGAAAATCAATTTACACAAGTTTTAAGGGTCCAAATAAATATTTTAGAGTTGAAACATGATCTTCTTCAGGTGTGAGATGTGTCTAGTCCCACTGAGCATGTCATTATGTAAATATAGGAATTTGACTCAAGAGAGGATGGTTAGTATGGTGTTAGTTCTAAAATGAAAACAAAATGAAAGAAACACACTAACAACATAACATCTTTAGGCCTAGACACTAGGGAGAGCTTAGTTAACAAACATGAATAAAACACATAACTAAAATTCAAAACAAACCTTTTTTTACCTTCCTTGGATGCTCTAAAATGCTTGTTGTAGTGGCTTGCTCAACTTGTGCTCATGAAGTCCTTGGCAATAGAAGCTTGTCTAACTCCATCTTTCCTTGGCACCTTTGGCTTATAGCTTGGCTTGGCTTAGAATCAATTTGTCATGGTAAAACTAATTTAAATGGATTTTGGAATCATTTTTTCATTATAATTTTTCACCAAAATAGCTTAGAAATGATGTTCATGGCCTCTCTATTTATAAATTTTTACAAATGTCTAGAATCAACCTCAACCATCCATCTTAAGATTGAGATGTGTGGTTCAAGATTAATTAAATTTTTGGAATTAATTTTATAATTATCCTCATCATGACATTGGAACAAGGGTAAATTAAGAGGCATGGAGGGCATCATAAAAGTCATTGATGAGGCATGGTGGGCATGAATCCTGATATTTGTTACTTTTATGGCCTAGGTATGTCTTCCCAAGAAATGAGGTCACTTGATGATGCAGATATTCAATATTAATTTCCAAAAATAATTATTCAACAAGTTTACATATAAATCTTGATTAGGGCTTGATTTAGGTTAATTATATCTTAAGCATGATTAAGCAATTTGTGCACACATTACCCAAATTGATCATAATGCCTTGCTATTGGTCCAAAATTTGATTGGATTAGAATTAGAAGGAAATGTCAGATGCATTGGATCCATTATCCCATTTAGGATGTTACTAACAACAAATAACAAAGGCACATGTCTTGTGCAATAGATTTGATAGGAAAAAACAATCCAGACCACTTAGATGTAAAATTGACATTTTGACTCAAAATGATCTGATTAAAGTTAGCTGGCCCATAAATTGTATTACCCCAATTTAGGGATACCCTAGACAAAATTGGCACTTGAATATGTCAATTCACATAATTTATCATGTTTTAGTTTTTTTATGTCAAATTATGCATTTTGGATGGAAATTGGTCAAAATCCTGGTAGAAGGTTATCAATGGCCAGTTTTAGGTGTCTATAAATAATAATAGCCATTTAAAGGATTAAAATACCTTTTAACATTAGGTTACCTGATAGGATTAGTCTTTATTCTATCAACACCATCATTATTTTATTGACCATTGACCTTCTTAATCACATTAGTGTTCTTTTGGTTTCCATTAAAACCAAGACCTATTTTGTCATTTGTAGTCTTTTGACAACTCAGGATGTTGTCTAGATCATTGGTACTCTTTTCAAACTTCAAAAAGGACTTAACCTACTTGATGCCTAATCTAAATTACTTTTCAAGGAATCTACTTTAGTTACATAACTTGCACATTCTTCTTCTTTAGACTTTAGGCTTGCAGTCACAATCTCAATTTGAGTCTCCACCTATTTGACTATTTCATCTTGTTCTTTGGATTTGTTGCTCAATCTAGCTTAAAACAAGTTGATTTTATCTTGATAGTATTTGATAAGATACCTCATCACCCTATTCTTCTTATTCACCATCTTCAGTTATTCTAGATTATTCATCAACTCAGCTTCAAAGTCTACCTCATCTTCTTTTTCATATGAATCACCAAAAACACCTCCAATCTATATGGACTCTTCTTAATTTTAAAATCTTACTTCCTTAGCCATGAAGAGTAATTAATTTACATCATGGCCATCACCTTTATGGTCACTCTTGGAATAACTTCTCTCACTCTCATCAGATGAGTTGTAATCTTCCTTGGTGTAAAAGCTTATTTTGTTCTTGAAATTTTTCTTCTTGTCATCATACCTTATGAAGCTTTTATTTCTCTTATCAAACATATAAGAATTTTTATCATCATCATGATATTCATCATATTTTTTCCTTATGCTCATGAGGGAACTTGTTATCAATGTTTCTAATCTTTCCATAATTAAAACATTTAAAGGGTAACTTACCCTTGTATTTACCTTAATCAATTTTTAACTTTCTTGCATACATAGCTATCAACTCATCATCATCAATATCAGATTCATCATTGCCTTTGACTTTATTACCTTGTGTCTTCTTCTCTTTTGAAATTTTTTATTCTTTTAATGTAGCTTCTTTCTTTGCATGTCTTCCTTCACTTAACCTCATCTCATAGTCTATTAGGGTGCCATGAAGTCCATCCATCTCTAGCTTGTCTAGATATTACATCTCTTCAATAGTAGACACTTTAAAATAAAATTTGGGAGCTAGAGATATTAAAACCTTTTTCACAATAGTAAACTCTTTGAGTTCTTCACCTAGGCCTCTTATGATGTTGACCATTTCATCAACCCTTAATAAGTAGGTTGTAATGGTCTCATCGTAATTCATCCTTAGGCTTTCAAATTATCTTCTATGGGTTTTCAACTTAGCCAACTTAAAATTGGAGTCTCCCTCATGAATAGTATTCAACTTGTCCCATATTTCTTTAGCATACATATAGTGCTTCACCTTCACAAGTTCTACCTCTGATAGGCCACACATAATACCATTCATTACTTTTGAATTATTGTCACTAGAGATATTACTTGATACATATATAGGAGGAATAGGAGGAGTATTATATCAATACAAAACTAATTTCCAAACATCATGACCTTGAGACATCAAATATTTCCTCATTTTGACACTCTAAAAATCATAATTATATCTATTAAACAATGGAGCCTTGCTTGTAGAAAACCACCTTGTGTTTGACTAGCCATATTCACTTGCTTAGGATCTCCTTTATGTTATTAGGCCTCCTTTAAATAACCTGATCTGATACTAAATGTTGGAAGTAAAATTATTGATATGGGTGAATCAGTTGCCTTAAAACAATCCTTTAATTTCACTTATCATCCATAAAGTATTCATTCACATACATACATTAATCAATGCATAAACAAGCATCTATGAAAGCAAATAACATAAGAACACAATATATTTATGGGAAAACCTCTTATGTAATAAAAACCACTAAAACAAAACTTATACTATAATAATATAATCAATGAATCAAGATTTAATGAAGCACGAACCCTTCACTAGTCAAACACCAACTCAACTAGTCCTTTAACAAGCACCAACTTGTAATGAGGCACCAACCCCCTACGTAACTTAGTGACCACTCAAATACCTTAAGCATATGATCACCTTTGGATGATTTTTTCTCATTTAACTAAATATTACCACCTTATTTTACTCTTCTCACTCTTTTATCTCACTCAAACAACCTATTAGGCCTTCTTATTCAACTAGCCCTTTCTTTGGTAGAATTAGGTATTATGACCTTGATCATCTGATTCAAAATTCAAGAGATTTGGTTTAAATATAATTCAATAAAATATAATAACACAATTTTAATAATTTTATCTCTAAGAAGAGATGTTTTATTGATCAAATTTGTAGATCCAAACATATGCCTATCTCTGAGAAGAGATGTCTAATTGCCTTTTCAGGATAAATATATTTTTATACATAATTTAAAGGTATGATGAGGATGTGTAAGGACACAAATATTTATGTAGATCAAGTGGTTCGACTTCCATTATTTACAACATTACGGAATTCAAAAAATTACTATTTTTAGAAACTTACTATTTTTAGACTACACTATTAAAATTGAATTTTAAGACACTTCCATTAAGATTTCAAGGGTAAAAAACCATCTATAAGAGTTTAATGACATATCATATTTTTATCCTAATTCTTATCTTTCCAATGGTTCAAATGGGGAGTCAAATGGAGCTATAATACAAAATTTATGGTTCCCGAAAGTTCTGCCACCAATTAGGGTAGAACCATCGCCCGAATTATCACCTAAAATGTTTTTCTGATCATCATCACCTATAAAAAACTATTATAAATTCATTAAATATTCAAAACACATATATTATTTTCTTCACATCCTTTACTTGGTTTCCAAAACTCTAAATCATTCACTCATATCCTTTATTTTTCTAAGTAGTCAATTAGGCCTATTAGACCTTCTCTTTATACTTGAATCTTGCTCTCACCCATCTTGGTCAAATAAAAACATATAAATAAAATTTTAATAAATCAAAAAACATGTTTCAAAAGTTAAATAACCACAACATAGGTCATTTATTACCCTTAAGGACCAAAACCATCATCAAGCCTAATAGAGACATAATGCAATTAGGCCTTCTCAAAGCATATGTTTCAACTTAACCACCTTAGAACATATTTAGCCTTCACAAATGATTTAAAAACTTCATAAAAACTTAAAATAGACCCATTATAATCTCATATTATTTTCCCAAGTCCATTTGTCTCATTTCACTCCTTGAACCATACCATTAGGTCTACTCATAATTAGGCCTTCTTACTACCAGAAAGTCTATCTTATAAATATGAAGCATACACTCAACTTTACCATATAAAACAAAAAAAAAATCACATTAATATAGACTTTATGAATTTTTTTCATCAAAAATTCCATTATATTTCATAATATATAGCAAAATACCTCAAACTTATCATCTTCATATGCTTACTTAGAACTGCACATAGTCTTCAAAAACCCAATCAAGAGCCTTTAAATTTTCAAATTTTCATAGGATTTTATCATGCATAAAAATACATTAAAAATAAACTATTATAAATATATAAAAACTTTATGTTCATTGGTTTATTAAACTCTATACAAAATGACTCAAGAACACCATTCTCACTCATACACAAAAAACTTCCTTGAGCTCCAAAAACATAGTCATGAAAACCAAGACTTAAAACACTTGCATACACACTTTTATGAACTAAAAATGGGTTTATATGATACTTAATAACCATTATAACTTATTCAAATAGATATATTATAATATTAAATATAAATATTGGTCTTATAGACCAATCTCAGGTCTCCACCCTACATAGACCTCATTATGTTAGACAGGTCACTTTGAGAACAAATTTTTGCTTGTATATGAGCATCAAAAGAACTTATATTTAATGGGTAAATTTGATATAGGTCTTTAAAAATTACCCCATGCATTTTTATAAATCACTAATCCATTGTAACACATCCTTAATCTCATTCTCACTTGTGCCTAGTTTTCTCACTATCTTCCTCACTATACCTGTTTAGCAATAGGTCAACTTCCATGATCAATTTATCATATTAAGGTATGAAAATAATCATAAAATTATATTATCACAAATTAAAATTCTCACACATCATCCTCTAATAATTTTCATGATTTGACCTAGTTAACTCTACCTATTACATAAAAATTTTGAGAAATAAGGGGTTTCATGTAGCTTCCACTCACTCTTCTAATAAACCAAAGCCACCTAGAGAAAATTGGGAGAGTCATATACATTATACAATAATAACAATAGGTCATCTAATCCATTTTAGTCATTTCCAATAAGATATTTCCTATCAAGTCATTATAATTGTTTTATGAGGATTTAGACTCCCTTCTATTATTAACAATCATTCATAAAGGATTGCCCCTCAACTCCAAAACCAATGACAAGAAAGTTAAGATAGGAACCTTTTGAAACTACCATGATCTACTTGGATTCTCATTTAAATCTTTCACATTCCAACAAGCATAATAAAATCCTTCTTAGGTCTGCAACACCTCATTCTATACACATAAAAAACCTCAACACCAATTTTTTGGCTTTCTTCTTCAAACATTGACCTCAAACTTGGTTAAAAAACTTGAAACAACCTATCACACCTTTTAAAATTATCTTATGATCTCTAACACCTTAAGAACTGAACTTGAACCCTCATTAGGCCATATTATGTCTCTTTACTCATTAGGCTTAAACTTGTAAGCCATATTTAGACCTTAAACACACCTTAAATCCTCATGTACTACTCTCAACACCTAATACCAAGCTCATACACTACCAATATTATTCTCTCAAGCCCTAGACTACTTACCTCATCATATTATTAGGCCTTTGCCTTTTCACTAGGTTTCTTCATGCAAGGATTAAGCCTCAAAACTGACCTTGGAACTCTTATGAAGGCTTATACACATTTAAAAACATGTTTAAATAGTGTAAAACTTATACTCACATTATTTACCAATGATTTACATTATTTATAACACCTCAAGCCTCCTCATTAGGTCAAGTAGAGTCTAAGACTACTCTGGCTACATGCTTAGGCTTAAAACCATACCCTTGAATGTTTACCTTGAAACTATCTTGAGAGTTTAAAAACTTCATATTCATGTTTGTTAATTATTAAACATCCACTCATACCTATGTGTATTCATTTGTAGACACAAAAAATCCATAGATGATAGTTCTAAATGTTGTAACCCCTAGGGCCCAAACTTGACCTTTCAATCAGTAACTAGACCTAACCCTAACTAGATTGACCTACTAACTTAACCCATAATTTAACTCAACTTAACCTTAACCCTCGATCATTGATGGTCACCTTAACCATCAACATTCACCCTGGTCATCGATAGTTAAATTCCACCATTTGAACTAACTTAATTGACCCACTACTTTGAGTTGATTTTCTATAATTAGATTATCTAATTTATGTGTGAGCCCATGCATGTCAAAGTTAAAATTAGATAACAAGTTGGACCCCTTGTCAAAGTTAGTGTGAAGTGAGGGCATAGGCCCGAATACCAATCCATGTATTGATCTATAATATAGGTCCTTTTGAGAGCCTAAACACAACCTGAAACCAACCATAGACTTCTTTTCTAGTACCTTCTCTATAAGCCAACTTCAATCACACAATTTTTACAAAGCTTAAGGCATAAGCCAAAAGAGAGACTAAAAATAAATTTAGGACTTAAAATAATTTTTAGTGTTTGATTTATTTTATTCTCTCTATTTGAGTGGTGAAATTGTTTTTGTATTCTCTCTCCCTTATCTTGTATAGTTTTAACTCACTAGTAACAAAAGAATCTAGCATAACATAACCCATCACCAAACCAATCAACCTCTTCTACCCCTTCATCCATAGAGTACATCTTTAAACTAGAAGACTCTCCTCACCCTTTGAGAAGTCCTTATTTCCCTTAGGTAGTTCCCCAAGGAGACACATATTTTGTCACCTTTTTAGATAACAACCCTATGGCCCTTCATCATTATCTTAACACCATGCCTCATCATACCCATAATTCAGTTCCACTTGTAGACCCAATTTATGGAATACCTTCCCACAGTCACCACCCAACCATTGACCACCAAATAATTCTCATCTACTAATAATCCCTTTGTTAATACTATGAAAAACCAACCTACCCAAAAAACCAACACCCTCATGACTTCCACCCCCAAAAACAACTCTTCTACCCTAAGAGAAACCCAACCATTAACCACTTATACTCCCTTCACCAGGGGGGTACCTACTTCTAGCATTCCCAACATTCCTTTAGCTACCCCCAATCTATTATTCACTATCCAACTTCAAAATATTGTGGTGTCTATGCCTTCTACCTTACCGCCAATTAGTATAAAGGTCATTACCCTTCCTTTCATCATTAACCCAACCAAAAATACTACCCAATCCACCTTAACTTCTCAACATGTGTCTATTTAACCAAACTTAGGTTACATCCCTAACCCACAAGGACATGTGCCTCTACCTACTACCCAACCACTTTCATCTACCTACCCCTACATAGCTTTCAACCAACCACCTATGTCCACATACTAATATGTGGTGTCTTCACAACCTCCTACCAATTATCAATATGTCACCCAACCACAACAACAATATGTACCTTACATATCTTCAAGTGACCAACCCTAAATAGATCTAATGAAAATGCTCATAAATAAAATGACTACTTTAGGGTCATCCATCTTTGGTTCTCACAACATCTTATCATATGACCAAATTTACAATGAACCCATTCACCCATTTGTCCTTATTAGACCATATCCTCCTCAGTGAGAACTTCCCAAGTTTTCTAAATTTAAAATTAAGGAGGATCCCTAATAGTACTTTAGGGTATTTAGGCATGGATGTTATTTCATTGCCTGTGATGATTCCCTCCTTTGTACCTTCCCCATGTCCCTATCTAGTCTAACATTAGACTGGTATAGTGTTATAACCAAACACTCTCTCTTCTCCTTCACCTAGTTGGCCCAAACATTCTTGGATCACTTTTCAATAAACATATCCAAGAAATTTTCCATCACTAACTTTACTCTATCTGTAAATTTGATGATGAAACTATTGTTGATTTTATTACTCATTGGAGGAGCCTAATCAATCAAATTTCCTTCTCTTTAACCCAACCTAAGCTGATAAAACTTTTTTCTCAAGCATGTGTGAAACACATCTCTTCTACATTAAATGTCCAGAGCTTTAGAACCTTTGATGAAGCTTGTACCATGGTGTGTAAGCTAGAAAACAAAGCCATCAATGAAGGAAAGTTAAAGGTAAAAAATATAAAACTCTACCTACAAAACCAATGAGGCTTCTTCCTCTAAACCAAGAAACCAAACCAATACCAATGCCAAAATCAAGGGAACTATGAATGTGGTTGTCCTTAATACTACTCTTCCACCATTTGTTAATCAACCAAACTCCTCTAACTCCTCAAAACAAAATACAAGGAACCAAAACTGAAATAACAATAAGTAATTTATTTCACTTGGGGAATCTTATGCTTCAATCTTGGAAAAGTTATTGAAATATAATATCATATATCTTCCTCCCATCAAACCCCCTCAATAATTTTATTCTTCTTATCCTACACCTAGTTGGTACAATGAGAATGACCTATATACTTCCCATCGAGTAGTTGGGCATGATTTTAGTAGGTGTAATACCTTCAAAAACATTGTCTAAAACCTCATTGACAAGGGGGAGCTTATGTTTGACAACCCCAATGCACCTCCAAACCAAGACTTTGACATTTTTAGACAACCTTTTTCCAATCATGCACCTACCAAAAATGAGAGTAATAGAGCTGAGTCTTCTCATGATGCTCATACCATTAATATGGTTCTTGACATGTTCATTATTGAAGAACCTACCACCCAATCTACCTATTCTTTTCCCTCTTCACTTACCAAGATATAATAATTACCTTCTCCTCCTTTGGATATCCAAATCATGGAAGTAACCTTTTCACCTCCTCTACTTATTAATGTATTGAGGTCATCAACCCCTCCTTCAATTGACATACCATAGCAAGCAACCATCACCACTTTACCTCCTCCCTTAACTACCAAATAATTCACTCCCCTTTTGGAGATCATTCCTAAATAATATATCACCATAATTTCACCTCCCATAGAGTTATCACATACCCCAATCTTGCATCCTTTGATTGAGGAAAAGGATGAGGTTATCATTGTTAGGTTGTGGAGCTAAAAGCTTCAACTGTTGCAAACATGGAAGAGGTTGCTGAGTTCCAGGCAGACCAGCATTGGCAGAGTGCAGTGTAGAATGAAATTGACATCGGTAGGAGGTTAGCTGATGTCGGTCACCTCCAAGTAGACAGGGATTGACGTCAATCACCTGTGGTGGTTTCAGAACTATTCGTTGCACAGACAGTTAGTTCGTTGAACCGAGAGTTTGCATGTAAAGGATAATTATAGTCTTGAGTTGTGTGTCTAATTATTGTAATTAAGAAAGTCTAATTATTGTATGCATGAGATATATATAATAGACTCATGGGATGTATTGTAAAAGTGTGCTAGAAAGCCATTGAGCTTGAAGAGAGAGCTAGAGTAGCTCCTCATAGTTCCAAAGGGGTGTTGAGTGTGTATGATCTTGGAGAGTTGCAGGTGTGCAAGTTTTACTAGGAGATCCACCGAGGTACTGGTTAAAGAATCATAAGGACTTGGTGAGGCAAGGACAAGGGTTCTTCAAGGGTGTATAGATATCTATAGGGTAAGTAAGGTCTGTTGATTTGCAGGTGGCAGCAAGGAAAGGGAGATCTACTTGGAGTATGGTTGTGTACTTGTTGTATTAACAGCGTTGTTACTGATCGATGGAGGTGAACACCAACTCTATATTAGAGTTGATTGTTGGGACTGTAAGAGAGAGAGGGAAGAATTCTTTGAGGTGTGGCAAGCCTTTGAGGTGGAAGAAGAAGTGGCATCTTCTTTATTGTATTTTCTTCTGAGTGATTATTAATACAATTGTGTATTATCTCTCATATCCTGTGTTGCTTCATATTTCTAGTTACTTATCATTCTAGTTAAATTCCATGTTTAGTTGCTAATACAAGAGGTAATCATATTGTGCTCTTATTGGTGGAGCAAGATCCTAACAGTTGGTATCAGAGCCAGGTTGAGCAGGTTGACCAGGTTGGTACCAACTTGACAATTGGTATTAGAGATTTTGGTTAGGTTGACTAACAGGTGGTTCAGCTCTGGTTAGTGTTTTATGATTACAGGTCACTCTCAGGGGTTTTAGATTGAGTGGGATTATAGTAATGGCAGAAGAAAGTAAGCTACGAATGGAGAAACTGAATAGCACAAATGGTCTGATTGATGGAAAGAAAGAGCAGGTAAAGGAAGATTGTTGGTCAATAGAAGATCAGTGTGTAGAAGTAGATGTTGTAAGTGATGTTGCATAGGTTACTCTGGATAAAGTAGAATCTTGGTTTATAGATTCTTTTGCCTCTTTCCATGCAACCTGAAATAGAGCATCTTTTCATGGTTATGTCTTTAGAGACTTTGGAGAGATTTATTTAGGGGTTGGTGAGCCTTGTCAAATTGTTGGCAAAGGGGAAGTGAAGCTGAAAATGTAGATGGATAACACACAGGTGTTGAAGGAGCTCATGCAGGTACCAGTCTTGGAGATGAGTCTAATTTCTTCAAGAAATTTGGGTGATGGGAGATGCATAGTAACTCTCACAGCAGATGTACTTAAATTAGACGGTGGTAAGAAAGTAGGTATCCTTTATCTATCTACTTATATTAATGATTCACCTTCTGTTGTAGAGATGTGGCTTTGTAGGCTTGGTCACATATGTAGGAGGGGAATGCATGTTCTTAAGAAGAAGATAGATAGCTTTGACAAACTTAAGAACTAGAAAGCCTTGGTGTGCATGGAGGAGATGATAGACAGAGATAAGCTGAGGGGACTAAATCATTTTGAGCAGGGTTGTGTTGATTTGAATAGGGTTTTGATCCAAAAGTAGCTCACATGTAAAAATTCATCACTCACAGGTGAACACAAGTACCAGTGTCGATCAGGAGGAATCGACACCAAACAGACAAGCACCGACGTCGGTCATGTGCAGATCAGCAGAGTCGATGGTGTTAGGCAGAAGGAATCAACATCGGTCATACAACAACTAATGTCGGCAAGAGGTACACTAGTGTTGGTCAAGAAACTGATGTCAGTAGATAGGGTAAGTTGAAGGGAACTGACATCGATCAAGTGTAGATTGGGAGATGATTGAGATCGATCACTGGAATGGATATTGCGTAGACAGCAAGCTATCAAGGAGTCTCAAGCACCCATATGGAGGACTAAAAGGGTAAGTGGACCTCATATTCATTGTTCACCTTCTTACTAGTTGCTTACTGATGGTCGAGAACTAGGAAGACGTGAAGAGGCAATGCAGGTAGAATCTAGAAACAATGGGAGCTTAGCATGGATGAGGAGTGTGAGTCCTTGGAGAAGAACCAAACAAGAGTTTGTTGGTGGAGTTGTCAGTTGGAAGAAAGCACTAAAATATAGATGGATTCCCAAGTTGAAGAAGAGAGTGGATGGATACATGAGATGGAAGGCCAAGGTATATGGTCTTGAGGAAGCTGTAGGATAGTGGTACAGGTTTTGATAGGTGGATGATAAAGCAGGGCTTCAGTCAATGTCAGTGTCACCATTGTGTTTGACTTACCAGGTGGATGATGGTTGCAACATTATCCTATTACTATATGTGGGTGATATGCTAGCAGGTTTGTACATATAGGGATTTGCTGAGCTAAGGGTAAGGTTAGTTCAGATGTATGTCATGAAGAATTTAGAGCAGCAAAATTCTTTGGCATAAGAGACAAGGAGATTTTGTCTCTAGTGGGAGCTAATGTGAAGAAGGTGTTGGCGAGGTTCAAGTGTAGGATGTAGAATCGGTAAGCACACCAAGGGCTGGATAGTTCAAGCTTAGCTTAGAATAGGGCTTAAAATCACATAAGGTCTGGGGTAGACCTGAGTTTTTCCCAAGCAGTGGGAGTTGTTAGAGAGTTTTGAGCCAATTCGGGGAAGGTGGATTCTCAGGTATTTGAGAGGGACTAGCAGTAGGTTAACATGTTATGTAGGGTCAAGGTCTTCACTACATGGGTTTGTAGGTTTGGATGTGGCAGGTTACTTGGATGATAGGAAAGGCATCACAGGGTGTGTGGTGGGTTGTCTTCAAGATGGAGCTTGAAGAGGGATACAAGCCAAGAAATGAATTAGATTGTGTACAGGTATAGGTATAGTTGTAGCTATTTATCTCCAAGTGGGAGATTGTTAGGTTATGGAGCTAAAAGCTTTAACTGTTGCAAACATGGAAGAGGTTGCTCAGTTCCAGGGAGACCAGCGTCGGTAAAGTGCAGTGCAGAATGAAACTGACATCGACAAGTGTGAGCTGAAGACAACCAGCATCGGTAAGAGGTCAGTCGATGTCGATCACTTCCAGGCAGATAGGGACTGACGTTGGTCACCTGTGGCAGTTTAAAACTATTCGTTGCATGGATAGTTAGTTTATTGAACCAAGAGTTTGCATGTAAAGGCTAATTATAGTCTTGATTTGTGTGTCTAATTATTGTAATTAAGAAAGTCTAATTATTGTATGCATGAGATCTATATAATAGACTCATGGGTTGTATTGTAAAAGTGTGCTAGAAATCCATTGAGCTTGAAGAGAGAGCTAGAGTAGCTCCTCCTAGTTCCAAAGGGGTGCTGAGTGTGTATGATCTTGGAGAGTTGCAGGTGTGCAAGTTCTACTAGGAGATCCACCGAGGTACTGGTTGAAGAATCATAAGGACTTGGTGAGGTAAGGACAAGGGTTCTTCAAGGGTGTAGAGATATCTATAGGGTAAGTAAGGTTTGTTGATTTGCAGGTGGCAGCAAGGAAAGAGAGATCTACTTGGAGTATGGTTGTGTACTTGGTGTACTAGCAGCGTTGTTATTGACCGGTGGAGGTGAACACCAACTCTATATTGGAGTTGATTTTTGGGACCATAAGAGAGAGAGGGAAGAAGTCCTTGAGGTGTGGCAAGCCTTTGAGGTGGAAGAAGAAGTGGCATCTTCTTTATTGTATTTTCTTTTGAGTGATTATTAATACAATTGTGTATTGTCTCTCATATCCTGTGTTGCTTCATATTTCTAGTTACTTATCATTTTGGTTAAATTCCATGTTTAGTTGCTAATACAAGAGGTAATCATATTGTGCTCTTATTGGTGGAGCAAGATCCTGACAATCATTCCCCTTTCTCACCCTATGGGTTTATCTTTGAAGCCCATTGCCTAGGGAACAAGACCAATCTATAAACCATTCTCTAGATTAATTTAAAGATTATAATTTATCTCCAAACTTGACTTATATCAAGAAACCTTTTAGCAACAAATATGTCTCCCTTATATCACAAAATAGGAACCTCCAACCACCTCTTTGATGAACGATCCCACCACTTCTATCATCTAACCCACTATCATATCAATCGAACCAATAAAAACCTCTACCAACCCAAACATTTATCAACCATTCAAAGCAACCAAATCCCAAACAACCAAATCATCCTCTATCACTTAAACCAAACCAACCAAAACCCTTGGTGTCTTCCCTACATAGAGCCATAATCACCCATCCTTGAAACTAGAGATAACCTCACCAAACCCATCAACCAAACACCAAACCAAGTCAACCAAAGAGGTAAACCCATCAAAAGGATATAAGGCCAAACTTTTACCTCCCTCAACCTTGCCCTATATTTTAGGTCCTCATTCCTCTACTTTGATTAGGAAGTTAACTCTCTCAATCAAAACCTAACCACCACTTTTGGTTATACCATCACACTTACTTTTTTATGCATCCATCTTCATTAACCAATCAATAACCAAATTAGATACCTTGAAATCTTCTACCTCCAACTTATCAGCTTCCAAATTACCAAAACCAAAACCATTAATTAAAAACACCACCTTACCCAAACCTTCTATCACCAAGCCCACTTCTAAAAAGACTTCCATCTTACCAACCAAATGTAGGACCTCTAAACCCTCACCACCTTTAGCTAAGTCTTACTCAACTATTTTCCAAAGGTTACAAAAAGCCTCTTTCTTGAACTTACCTCCTATCAGACCATTTGACCCTCTAGTTCCAATACCCATTTGGTATAATGACCACCAAGTATAAGCCTATCATAAGACACTCAGGCATGACATGGAGAACTACAAAGCTCTCCAAATAGTAATCCATCAACTCTATGATGAGGATGATCTATTAATAGATGAACCTCCCATGAGCCCACTACTAATCAACAAACAATAACCACTACCCAACACATACCTAATCCCCCACCCTCACCTAATAGTGACAAGGAATCAAACCAATATCCTACCCCAATTCTTCGCTCTATCCATACTATCCATATGGTCACATGATCACACACCTAGCAAAAGGATAAGGGGAAGGCCAAAGTATCCATCCCATAGATGTACCCATATTCCACCTCCCAACCAAGTCAAATTCAAGCACCTTCACCTTCATCCAAACCCAAGGTATCTATCTTGGGTACCTCTCAAGACCCCTCTGAATCAATCAAGAGAGTGGTTCTCAAATAGCTTCACAAGACCTCAGCAAAGATGAGCCTATATGAGTTGATTTCTACCTCACCTCGTCATCACCAAGAAATGATAGGTGCATTTTAATCAATATCATTCCAACTTAAATACCCTCAACCTATAATAGCCTTTGTTATTGATCTCCAAATTTCTAGCCTTGTCACCTTCAAGGATTTAAGAATACCTTTTATCTGCCCTAATGACCTAGATTCCCCTCTTTTGATCACTACTTACATCAACCAAACCCACATCAAATAGGTCATGATTAATGGGGGAGATATCATTAATATCATCTCCTCCCATGCCTATGATCAACTTAAACTAACAAACAACATCATATCAAAAACCTCAGTTATCCTTTGATCCTTTAATGACACCATGGCCACTACTCTAAGACTATTATCCTTCATATCCATTTAGAACCTCACACACTCCCCAAAATCTTATATGTAGTGGAAGGTGAATTCTAGTATAATGTTTTTCTATGAAAACCTTGGATCTACTCCATGATTTTTGTACCCTCTACTCTTCATCATTACATCAAATTTGAGCATGAAGGTTAGGTTGTCACTATACAAGCTGACCCAATTCCCTTTTCATCATGTAACATAACTTATCAACCTAATTACATCCTCTTACCCAAATATAACACACCTTTATTATCCAAATATAAGCCTTTAACCACAAGAGATGAAGTCGTATCTTCTTCTACCAACAAGCCATCTACTAGCTCATCAATCCCCATAGACCAAATCCCCACCACATATCCCTTAGTATCAATATTACAATGCCCATCACTTTAATTATTTATGATCAAGGAATTTGACAAAGAGAGGATTATTAGTATTATGTTAGTTCCAAAATGAAATCAAAATGAAATAAACACACTAGCATAACATCTCTAGGCCTAGATCTTAGGGGGACCTTAATGAACAAATAATAATTGAAAACCCAACTAAAATACAAAGAACAACAATCTTTACCTTCCTTGAGATCTCAAAATGATTTCCTCATTGGCTTTCTTAGTTTATACATAAGAATTCTTCATCAATGACATATGGCTAACATCATCTCCTCTATGCACCATTATTGAATGATTGGCTTGATTGATGGCTTGGCTCAATTTCAAAATTATAACAATATGCTTTTAGCTTCATGAATCTATTCTTACATTATAACTCTAACTTGATTGAAATCCTAAAATGAATAGCTTTAGGCTTGATTTCATAGGCTTTCAAATCCCTTAGAATGGGTTAAATTTGACCATGGTTGAGTTTATTAAGCTTGGTTGAGTTTAGTATATTCCTAAGATATTCTATTTAGATATTTTCCAAAAGGGACAACTCACAACCATGGTTGAGTTTACTAACTTTGGTTGTGTTTGGTATATTCTTAGAATATTCTTTTATTATTTTTCCATTTGAGACAACTCACAAAGGTAAGATGCTCTTGAATTTCCTTTTTAGTAATTGATTTATTAGCTCATGGGTGAACTCAATTAATATTTGAAATTGATTTAATTTGCTAATTGATTTTGATTAGGATGTGCAAGTTAATTAATTCTTTTTAGGAATTTGGTCATTTATTTGATTTTTATTAATTCAATATGTGTATTTGCCTTGTTTAATTAATTTAATAGGCCAAATTTATTTAATACAAGGTTATGAAGCCAAATTTGAGACTAATAAAAGTTTTTGGGCTAGATATTCAATGATTAGAAAGAATTGGTCTAAATTTAGATATGAAGCCATTGGTGACCAAATTTAGGTGTCTATAGTTTGCCCCTATTTAGGAAGATGTTGTAAGATATAATCATAGCAACATATTTTTAAAGAATAAAATAGTTCTTTATGATTACAACTATAATGGTAATGATTGAACTATAGCTGCCCCCTCAAGGGAGTGGTTGGCAAGTGGGGAGACAAATGGTCCCTTAAAATAAATAAGCAAAGTGAGTGGGCCAAATAAATTAAGATGATGGGATGAAAACATAACGATTTACCAAAATTTGGGCAAGATCACTGAGAAATGCAAGTGGGATGGTGTATAATGGTTTGCCCAAAGGTGGTTATAAGCATTGTATCCTGATTATGGAAACATGGCATGATAAAATAATGATTTACCCCAAAAGGTGATATAATCATTGAGAAGATGGAGTTTCCCTAGTTAGGATAGATATACAAGAAAGGAAAATTGGTGATAACACAATGATTTTCCCTAACAACTGATATAATCATTGAGAATACATGTGGGACAGTGTATAGTGATGATGTAGTATACCATGATGATGAAAACATGATTGATGGATTATGACTGATAAGTTGATATAGAGGATAAAAATGAATTAGGACAACTTGCTAGTATGGAAATGCTAATTCAAACTAACAAACGTTAAAATTCTTTTATTACTTAATTACTCTATTTGGGATATGATTGGGTATTAGATTAGGATTATCGCTAATGTTGGTATCAAGGAGATGGTGATGCTACATTGATGTTTTAGACCTATCCAAGTTGATTTTTGTTGTAGAATTTGATGGTATACTTCATGATAGAAAACCATGGGGGCTTGGCCCAAATATGCATAAGGATTGAATCCTAATATTTGATACTCAATGGAAAACAATTGCACTGATGATAAAAACCATGATGAAAATGTAGATGTTTGAATATGGATAGATTCAAGAATAATGTGCAAGGAATCACCCAATGAACATGCATAGACTGAATCATAGCCATAGTGCTAAAAGTAAACAAATAGGCACACAAACAAATAAATTAAAAAAATAGACAAACAAAGAAATAAACAAGTGTTAGTCCCTATGTTAGTATAAACAACATGACAACCATTGCCCCTAGAAACTAGGTGATAACTAAACAAACAAATAAGATGGGGGAATAGAAGAAAAGGAATGGGATGGATGAGCTATCTCCATATGCACTACACAAGTAGATGTTACCTACATAGTTCCATGGATATTACAATCCAATAAAATTTTAGGCCAAATGTAGTTCTCCCAAGAAATGGGAAGAAAATGATGATTAATATAAGATATGATGGATGTGATAGAATAATAGGGATTAATTCACAAATGATGACAACATAGGTAAAAAGTCCAAAAAGGATGGAGAAACTAAGGAACAAGTGATTTGCTTGTGACTTAGTGAGGGTTCCCAGAATCCTTAAGGCAAAGAAGTGGTCAATGTTTTTGGTATTTTATAAATAATTTTCAAATGTTTTTGTAATTTTGAATCATCTCAACTCAATAGAGAATGACAAGACACTAAAATGGTCTCAGCTCACAAATTGGTGAGAGCATTATAACCTAAAATGATGCTTGCAAAATGGTGAGAGCATGAGAAATTGAAATGATACTCACAAAATGGTGAGAGCGTGGCTACTAAGGGACTAAACTAACCTCAACATGAATTAAACATGACCCACATAGTCCCAAAATGGACTTATCTCATAGTATTTCACCTCACAGTAGAGGAACTTGACTAGTATAGTAGCTAATTCAAATAAAATCGATACAATTGGTATTATGGCATAGTATGACATAGGAGTGGCTAAGTGATATGTCAATGCACAATAAATAAATGTTGCCCTTAGTTTTCCCATAGGTGGTTATAACTAGGATACAAATGATAGATTAATGATACCAATTTTCCATAGTAGGAGATATAATTAGTATCAAGATCGGTGAACATGGATTTGCCCCAGTAGGCGATATAATCATGCTCACATAAACAAAATTGATAACAAGGGAATAAGAAATGAAGGATGCAACTACCAATACTACTATCATACTAATCCAAAATATTTCCTTTATCTGAAGTGCTTGAAAAAAAATGTTGAAACTAGTTTGATTTTGTATGCTAAAAATGTGAAACCAATGAATGAACCAAGGTCAAAAGGGCTAGGTTGATAGGATTCAAAACATTTTTGGTCGATTAGGAATGGAATGGTTGGAAGGTCTGGTTGGAATTACAAAATGAGAGGTTATTAGAATAAATAGTTTGTTGATGGTATAAAGAATAATATTGATAATATGGTACAACTTGAAATAGTCTTTATAGATAATACATCATGTTACTTAAGCATAGTACTGCTTGAGGTGAATAATGTTCATCAACTCATCAAGTTTATTACCATCTAGTATGGAAAGCCTATATGCTCTAACACCATAGTTTTTAGTGATGATGAAAGGACCCACTCAATTGGGTTTGTACTTTCCTTTATGTTTCTTTTCAACTATGGTATTCTTTTGGTTCTCTTTTAGGACAAGATCACCAAGTTCAAATGTTCTATTTTTTACACACCGATTGTATTGACCCTGAAGTCAATTCTGATAGGCTTGTAGATTATTCATAGCATCCATACATTTCTCATCAAGTAAATCTAGATATTTTAGGTGAGTTACTCGATAGTCATTATCATCGAGAACATGTTTAAAATATATGTGTAATGAAGGTAATTCAACCTCAATGGAAAGTATGGCTTCAGTTCCATAAACAAGTGAGTATGGAGTGGCTCTTATGGGTGTGTGATTATTGGTATGGTATGCCCAAAAGGCATAGAATATATGAATGTGTCAATCTCAACTAGCATCATTGACAATCTTTTTTAGTATATTGATAATGATTTTAATTGATGCTTCAACCTGACCATTACCTTGAGGGTAATATGCTATTGAAAAGTGTTGTGTGATCTTATATTAGACACATAACTTGTCAACATTATTATCCTTCAATTATCCTCTATTATCAAATATAATGTCAAAAGGGATACCATAGTAGTAGATGAGATGGTTAAAGATGAATTTGGAAATTTGCTTTCCAGTCACATAAGTGAGGGGTATAGCTTCAACCCACTTAGTGAAATATTTAGTGGTGGTGAGAATGTGTTTATGGCCATCTAATGAGGTGGGTTTTATCTTCCCAATGAGTTCAAGGCCCCATGTAACAAATGGCCATAATGTCAACATTGGTTTTAAGGTCTTGGTAGGTACATGAATCAAAATAGCATGCCATTGACACTTGTCACATTTCTTGACATATATAGCTACATCTACATCTATTGTCAGCCAATAGTAACTAGTACATAAGAGCTTTTGGGATATGAATACCCCACTAGTGTGGGCTCCACATACTCCATGAACTTCTTGTAATGCTAGTATAGATTCTATTGAAGGTAAAAAATGAAGTAGAGTTTCATCAATACTATGATGGTATGGGGTTGGTCCAAGTAGGGTGTAACATTAGGCATTATGGATGAAAGCTTTGGTTTATTTTTGGGATAAGTTTGGTGAGAGGATTTGCTCATGTAAATAGGCATATAGGTTTGAGTACCAATTAGAGATGGGACCAACAATATCACATATCAATGTAATAGTTAAAGGTTCATGAGCTAGTGCTATTAGATTTTTTACAAGAAACTGATACTCACTAGTTGTGTTTACATGATGAATCAATGATCCAATGGTAGCCATGGCATTTGTTTTTATATTTCTCGCTCTTGTTATATGTTTAAATTGAATGTCAGAGCTTTGGTATTTGAGAGTGTCAACCATTGCCTTGTATGGAACTAGTTTGTCATCTTTAGTTTGGAAGTGGTCTATAACCTGATTGATGATTAACTAAGAATCACCATAAATTGTTAGATGACATATGTTCCATTGTACTTCCTATCAAATCCCTGTAATGAGTGATTCATATTCAGCCATGTTATTGGTAGAAGGAAAGTTTATTCTAAATGACTTGGGGATTAGATCCCCCTGAGGCATTATGAATAAAAGGCCTACCCCTGATCCATATGTAGTGAATGATCCAACAAAATATAGCTTCTAGGGCTGCTCCTTAATAGGTGTTTCAATGATGGTTATGATGGATTCATCAATAAATTGGAATGTTAATGGTTCTATGTCTTTAAGAGGTGTTTTAGCAAGCTGATATATGAGAACTTGCCCTTTAATTACTTTACTCTATCTCAAACTCACTGAGTAATATGATTTATTTAGCCATACAGCCTTAAAAATCTATTTGTGATAGAAAATACTTAATCAGATCGACTTTAGAAATAACCATGGTCTTATTGTTTAACATGTAGTGGCCTAGTTTTTGAGTTGCAAAGATCATAGTGAGACAAGCTTTTTCGATGGGCGTATAGTTGTGCTCATATGCAACTAGTGTACAGCTTAGATAATACACTGCATTTTATTTTCCTTTGTCATCATGTTAAGCTAGAAGTGCCCACAAAGCATTATTAGTATCAAAAAGATATAACAAGAATGGTTTCCCTGGAGTCAAAGGTAATAGAATTGGGGGATTTGTGAGATAGTCCTTTAGTTGTTAAAAAGCCTTTTAACAATTGTTATCCCAATGAAACATAACACCTTTATTTATTAGGTATGTAAATGGATGGTACTTATCTAATAATTGAGATATGAAGCATCAAATAGACTAGATCTTACCTTGTAAACTATGAAGTTACTTTAGATTGGTTGGTGGTAGCATCTTTGTTATAGCTCTTAATTTAGTTAGATTGACTTCAATGCCCCTATGAAACACAATGAAGCCCAATAGTTTTCTTGATGTAACTTCAAACACACACTTATTGGCATTGAGCCTAAGTTTATATTCTTGTAGTCACTTAAATATCCTCCTTAATGTTGTTGGATGGTCAACCCTAGTTTTGGATTTGCCTAGTATGTCATCGACATAGTCTTCAATAGTGTCATGCATCATATCATGAAATATGATTGTCATATCTCTTTGATAATTGGCCCTTGCATTCTTAAGGCCAAATAGCATAACTTGATAATAGAATTTTCCCCATAGAGTGGTGAATATTATTTTTTGTTGGTCTTTTAGTGATATTCTAATTTGATTGTAACCTGAGAAACCATCCATTAGTGAAAGCCTTTCATAACCTACTATGGATTTGACTATCATGTAAATATTAGGTAGTGGAAAGTCATCCTTAGGGCATGATTTTTTAATGTCATGAAAATTAGTACAGATTTTGATTCCCTCAAGTTTCTTACTGATAGGTACTACATTGGAAATCCATTTAGAGTATTCAATTAGTCTAATACATCCCACTTCTAAGAGTTTCTCCAACTCTTTCTTCACTAATACAACAATGCAAGGATACATCTTGCACAACTTTTATTTTACTATTTTGGCATCAAGATTGACCATAAGGTGGTGCAAAACCAAGGTGGGGTCCAAACCAAGAATGTTAGAATATGCCCAAGCAAATATATCTACAAACTCTCTCAGTAGGGCTATGAAGACTTCACACTCTTTCTCAGTAAGGGATGTACCTAGCTTGATCTACTTTGGGTCATTTGGGGACCCAATGTTTACCTTTGTTGTATCTTCAATTAGAAGAGTGGATCCATCATCAAGGATAGTTTGTAATGACTTGAACTTATTGGTGACATTAGAGTACTCTATTAGGATTGGTTCTTCAACAAGCTCTCCAAGACATAATGAATCAGAATCTCCTAATGGGAGATTAGGCCATGTGACAAATATAGTTAAAAATTCTTATATGACTTGATCAAAGGCTTTAGGCCTTTTAATATAGAATTTGGACCCATTATCATGTTCATTTTTAGCATCCTCTTGAATGATTTGATCAAAATCATGTTACTCTTCAAGGTTGAATTTAGATCCATAGTGAACTTGATCATTATTAGTTTCTTTCATGTTTTGCTCAAAATCTTGATGCTCTTCAATACTAAATTCATACCCATAGACAAGTCCATCATTGGTGGTCTCCTAGTTTATACATGAAGAAGGTTGAACACCCCTATTTGGTGGTCCCTGAAATAGGTTTTCACTATTAGATTGGCCTTTATCTTTACTATTTCCCTGGTCAAAAAGTGCCTCAAATAGGTTTTCACTTTGAGACCTTAATGTTTTAATTATTTTCTTTTGGCTAAGGGTGTTCAATCATTCTCCAAAATAGACTTTAGGATCCACTTTGATTGAGAATCTTGATTTATGATCTCCCAATGAAACATTGTCCCTAAGGCCTAAAAAATCATAGAATGCTTCATCATTTTGAAACTCATCAATTGGTATGTGTGTGTCTTATTCATCCCAATATATTAGTTGTGGATAATATAATGGTAGGGGATTATTATGAGTGATTGGGTGAAGGGTGAAAATGGTGTGATTATCAAATAGGTTAGTTTGGGCTAAGTCACCAAATAAGTTATGATCAAAATCTACATCATTTTTAACATCCTCATCACTAGTTGATGGTGATGGAACATGAGTAAGGTATATGGGGTCACCCCCAAGCGGTTTAAATCCAAGTCCATAAGGTCCTTCATACTTGGTCATAGAAATAGGTTCCAACATTCCCTATAGATTTGGCCCAAGGCCCCTTCCTTCATAATCTTACTTTTCCATGATACAATTAGGAATGGGATACTTGGGGTTCTTGTAACAATTTTCCAAATTATAATTATACAACCATGACTCATCTCCTTTGAGAGGATCTTATTCTAGGCCAAAAGCTAGTATGAAAATGACTGGTCTTAGATTATGAATGTGGCTTTTGCCCTTTCTATGACAGTGCATGTGTGGCATAGCTTTAGGTCTTCTAAAGGCTTTTGGGTTTTAAGGAAGATTTATAATATGAAATGTATCGTGAGTCAAGTACTCTCCTAGGCCATTAGTGAAGATGGTAAAATGATTGGATACTTTAAGAGGTGGTATGTGACTAAGAGAATCAATGTTATTAAGATCAATGCAATTATCCTTTGGCAATTCAAGGAGTATTGCCTTCCCCTTATCCTACTTATTAGATGGATTCATGTTGAAACACTAGTTGTAACTTTAAAACTCAACTTGTAGATGTTTACAATGCTCAAATTGTGTTGATTATGATGCTTACACTTGGTTTGGATTTTGATGTTGATTATTAGTTTGATTTTGGTTTTTGCCATTGCTCTAATTATTTGAGTTTAGTTCTAATTAGTTGAGTTTAGTTTTATGATCCCTTTGTTAATAAGGGCTCTTTCAATCACTAAACCTTTGTCGATGATATCTTTGAATGTATGCACACATTATGACTCTATATAGTAGGATATTTCACTATGTAGATTTTTAGTAAACACAGCTGCTAGTTGCTTATCTAGTAGACTATGGGTAAAGTGGTTGGCAAGAGATCTCCATCATTATGATAAATTATGAAACTTTCACCTAGTTTTTACCTTGCTTGCATTAAGTCGACCAATAAAATATCATGCTCAAGATTATATGAGAAGTGTTGCACAAACTTATCTAATAGATCATCAAAGTCAAAAACTAAGTTCTTTGGTAGTTTTAAAAACCATTCCAAGGCCTATCTAGCTAAACTCCTTGGAAACAACAATAATAGATAAATGTCATTATATGCCACTAGCTGGCATGCAATAAAGAACTTTATTAGATGTGCTTTGGGATCACATTTCCCCTTGTATTTATCAAACTTGGGTGGCTCATATCCTGGAGGAAATGAAATTTGTAAGTACTCCATGTTAAAAGGATATGAACACACATCATCTAATTTGAACTTTTTAATTGTTTCCTAGCTTGGATTGCATCTTTCATTTGTTTTAATTCTTTCTCAAGGAAACTTGTTGGAATATTGGCCTAGGTTGATGGTTGGGTGTTCACAAGTGGATGACTTAGACTAGGATATGATGGATGGATTTGTTATAGTAGGTTGGATTAGCTAGGGAATGGTCTAGGAATGTACATGCATGGATTAGGGTGAAATTATTGAAATTGTACATGTGGTAGTGCAACATTCTAGTTGGGGTTAGATATGTATGACTAATTTTGTGGATATTAGGGCTAGGATGGAGGGATATAACCATACTATTTTATTTTGATTGAATAGGGACTTGTTGTTGACTATTAAAACCTTATTGTTGAGTGGGAACTTCTAACGTAAGACCCCATCTCTAAACATGTGGTATGTTCTACACAAATTTCAATTTTTGCTTAGAAGGTACTTGAGGAACATTAGAACCTCTTTGTTATGTGAATGCCTATTGAGAAGTGGATGCATGTTGGATACTCAGTATCTATTACTGACCAATATTAATATGTTGTTGATTAGACATCATTTGATTTTGGATTGGTTTATTGGCCTGCAAAGGAAGAGGTATGTTCACCACCACCTTATGAGGTGGAACATTGGTTTCCCCCTATTGAGGTGGTAATGTGTTTAGCCTTTATTGTATTGGGATACTTGATTGTGCTTGTTGTTGTGGAATACTACTCATCACATTTTGGGGAGGAGTAGGATTTGACACATTTTGTTGTGATGTGACAATGCTTATTAGTTGGATACTTAATCCTATTTGTTGTGTGCTTGAAGAAGTAACTAGTTAAACATTAGAAGTAGTTGGTTGAGGTTGGGATGTAGAAGTTCCTACTCCCTAATTTTTAAAACCACTAATGGTACTAGCTAATGACATGTTTTGTTATGGATTGATTGTTTATGTGCCAACACCATTTTGGTTTAAATTGGATGTTGCTTGCACATTATCCCCTATGTTTAGCTCAGTATCATATATAGAAACTAAAGATATTTTCTCTATAATTAGTTTATTAAACATGGTTTATACTAAAGTGTTTTATATAAATGGGTCTAAACCCTTATTGTCTTGACCTGTCAACTCGGTTAAAACTTCTATTCAAAGAGCTAAATTAATAAGAGGTGCATTTGACAAGGCTATATTAGTGAAGTTATGCACTAAATTGAGATATGTTTGGTTTGCTTGATACATTTGATCTAAGTGGTCATCCATGGGACCTCTTTTTGGGGTAAGCACATAGGGGTTTTGATAAGGTATTGATACAATGGTATTGGATTGCTAGAAGAGAATTGTCCATGAGTCTAATTATAAAACATGTTGGAAGGATCTCTTTATATATTTTTTAATTTTTCATACCCTAACTCTGTAATTATATTTGGATCATATGTTGACATATTTATGATGTGATATGTTTGTTTTTGAGTACTTTCTGCAACTGATGATATGCTAAATAAGTATTGGGTTGTCATCTCTTGATCTTGCTTTGTATATGGAAGTATACTAACCAAATATTTGGCCAAAGGATCTTGAATGTTTCCCCTTGGTTGAATATTTTGGGGGGGATAAGAATCTATTTCTCAAATGACAGTATCTTCAGTAGGGTTTTCCACAAAGTCCCCTTGTGTGAAAGGATTTCCATATCCAAAATTTTACAGAGCTCCACTACATGTATAGTGAGCCATGTTCAAATTAAATGACAAATACTTCACAATAATAGAATGTATTAAGGTTCCATAAACTCTAGAAAAGATATGCCTTTTGGAAAGACAAAGGGTTTAAATGTGATCTAGCTTGGTCAAAGGTGGAGCTGAATCTCCAAAACTTCTATGCAAAGACTTGATTAAAAAAATGTATCATCAAATAATAAATGATAAGTGTTTGATATATACAAATTTGATGTAAAATGACCTAAAAATCAAACTACCAAACTCTAATATTGAAACGTGTTCCAAGTAGGTCTAATCTACTAAAGGGAAAAGTTGATAGGTCTTTTGTCCAAATGTGGAGTCAAAATCTAGGCTCAAATAGGATATGCAAGGACTAATGGTTAAATAATGGTAAATTATTGACTTAAAAAGGATGATTGATTAATTTGACAAACTTCAAACAGTTTAACATAGACAAGGTACATGACTCTAGGCATAAAACATCATCTAATTGGTATAAGATGCTAAATAAGAAATATTTGAAGATAAAATAATTTGACCAAAATAAAAGCAAAAAAGAATATAATTTTCCAAATTTGAGTGAAAAATTAACCTAAGTTACATAATCCAAAAGAGTAAGATCTAGGTATCAACCCCAAGAATTGAGGTCTAAATCAAAATCAACCAATATTTAAATTTGAACTTGTAATAGTTAATCAAGGACTTAACTAAGGATAAATTATAAATTTGATGATAAAGAACTAGAAAGAATTAAATGTGACCACATTAATCCAAGATTCAAAAAGGCTCAAGTGATTGGTTGAAAACAAATTATAATGAAAATTCAAGATGAAACAAGACAAGTATTTTGAAAAAAAATGGGCAGCCTAACAGTGTTAGCGCTCCCAAAAGATGATGTGATAAATGGTTTATGTTTCAATAATTCAAAGGCACAAGATTTTGAGATGATTTATGCAGCATAATGGTACCCTCCTTAATCAAGTGTTACTGTAAGTGTTTTGACACAAAAAGAGAATGTTTTCTAAGTTAAATCAAAGTGTCATATGAATGGCATAATGCCTCCTCAAATAATAGAGTGATGTGGACTCATGACTCGTTAAATGACATGATTTGAATAATACAAATTTTAGTCTAACACACCAAGCAAAAATGTTCAAAATACACTAAGTATAATCATTCAAATCCTGGCAAAGGTATGGAAATGTGAGGTTGACTAAACTAATTATTTTACAAACATTATAGATGGATCAATTGCACAATGATTTTCATGTTAAATGATACAAAATAAACACACTTTAATTGGGTGTTTATAGCACTTGGATTGTTTCAAAAAGGTATTACCCTTTTTGTAACTACTACATCCATCATTTACTTAGTATAGTGTGATGTCTAATATGTAGATATGTCCTATGGGAAACTCCAACACTAGAAGGTGGTTTAATCATTCAAACCTCTGATCCTAGTGGAAGTGGTTGAAGTCAGTACCAAGAGATGAAACCCTAGGTCAAATCTTCCCTAAATAACTCATGGGAGGTAATGAAGTCCCCCTCACAAGCCAAGATGCATGAAATAAATGACACAATAAAAAGACTTTATGGTTGCCTTAAGATCACTCAATACTATTATGAGTTTTTGGGGATGGGTTTAAATGAAATTATTTTCATGCCTTAGACTAGGCTGAAAGTGTGATGAGATGGCACTTTCGATCCCAAAATTTCCATAAAGGGGATGGATGAGAGAGCATACAAGTGTATCTCTTTTCACAAAAACACACAATCAACAAGAAAGTCTGCAAATAATGGAAGTGAAGTTAATTTCATTACACCAAATTGAAAGTGTTTGATTAGATTAATTATTATCCCCTTGGCTTTAAGTTGTACAAATATAAATAATTTCAAACCACCTAAAAATAATTTGGTGCTTTTGATCCCAAAAGTTCCCTAAAGGGGAAGAATGAGAGAGAACACACACATAACTCCCTATTTACTCAAAAAATATTAGACTAAATAAATAATGAAAACAACTTTCAAAAAAACTTTGAAATGTATCAAATTTTATATCACTAAACAAAATGTGTAGTGGTGTTCTTTTAGCCCCTTGACTTTAAGTTGTGAACTTTGAAAGAAACCACAAAAACCTAACCAATAAAACACCCTAAAAATTTTCATTAAACACCAAAATAAAATTTAGACATACAAATATAGTTTAAAAATACTAATTTATATTTAAATGGTTTTCTCCAAATAGGTCCTACAAAGAAATGGTCAGAACTTCGTTTAGCCTTGAAGCTTATTTATCAAATGAGACAAGCAACTTTGAAGGGTTAAATCTGTAAACCTGAAGGCAAAACACCAAAAAAAAAACATGCTAGGTTAGGAGAATTTTATCAAAAATCTTAATAAAAAAATCAAAAAAAAACTTAAAATAAATAAAATAAATTTATGAAACATGCAAACAAGTTAGAAGGTAAAAAACAAGAAAACCGAACACAAAAATCATAAAAACCTACAGTCAGTAACATAGCCATAAATTTTAAACTATACATACATTTATCACAAAAAATTTTGAGGTTATTTATAGTCCAATACTTACCTCTATGAAAAAAATCAGGTCAAAAAAATTAATTAAAAAAAGTTATGATCTCTGTAATAACCATTTTTTTTTAAAAACTAAAAAATAGAAAGTGATGGTCATTAAAAGAACTATAACTTCTAAAATATAAATAATTTTTTTATGAAATTTTTAGATCATATCAATGACATATTTATCTATATTAATAAAAAAATTAATACAAAAATTATGAGAAAATAAAAATTTATGAATTCTTTATTGGCCATTTTTACTCAAAGCAAAAACAACAACAAAAGAATTAAAACTATGAAATACAAAAAAGTTTGTGGGTTGTGCTCTCATGAAGATAGTCCTACCAGGAGTGACATATGTGATTAATAAATTTTAAAAAGAGAGGATTATTATTATTGTGTTAGTTCCAAAATGAAATCAAAATGAAATAAACACACTATCATAACATCTCTAGTCCTAGATCTTAGGGGGGGCTTAATGAAAAAATAACAATTGAAAACCCAATTAAAATGCAAAGAAAAATAACATTTACCTTCCTTGATATCTCAAAATTATTTCTTCATTGGCTTGCTCAGTTTATGCATAATAATTCTTCATCAATGACATATGGCTAACATAATCTCCTTTATGCACCATTGTTGAATACTTGACTTGATTGATGGCTTGGCTCAATTTCAACATTATAATACTATGTTTTTAGCTTCATGAATCTATTCCTACATTATAACTCTAATTTTATTGAGATCCTAAAATTAACAGCTCTAGGATTATTTTTATAGGCTTCCAAATCCACTATAATGAGTTAAATCTGACCATGGTTGAGTTTGACATATTCCTAGGATATTCTATTTAGATATTTTCCAAAAGGGACAACTCATAGCCATGGTTGAGTTTACTAACTTTGGTTGAGTTTGGAAAATTCTCATAATATTATTTTATATATTTTCCATATGAGACAACTCACAAAGGTAAGATGCTCTTGAATTTCCTTTTTAGTAATTGATTTATTAGCTCATGGGTGAACTCAATTAAGATTTGAAATTAATTTAACTTGCTAATTGATTTTGATTAGGATGTGCAAGTTAATTAATTATTTTTAGGCATTTGGTCACTTATTTGATTTTGATTATTTCAATGTGTGTATTTACCATGTTTAATTGATTTAATAGGTCAAATAGATTTAATGCAACGTTATGAAGTCAAATTCAAGATTAATATAAATTTTTAGGCTAGATATTCAATGATTGGAAAGAATTAGTCTGAAGTCAAATATAAATCTATTGGTGTCAAAATTTAGGTGTATACAAATATCATCTCCTAACCCTTGATGCCTTCCCTACTCCCCATGAGTTTAGGTAACTTAACAACCAACCTAGGTATGACCCTAATATCAGAGCCATTATTCCCCTTAGACCTTCAAACTATCAAACTCCTTTCATTTATGGGGGACTTCACAAACCCCTTGGCACTTCTATCACCTCTCTTTCACCTTAACCATCCACCTCTATCTTTTCCTATCTAAATAAACCAATTTTTTCCAAGACATGTCTCCATCAATGTACCTGGAAGGGTTTTGGTCTTGGGCGATATGAACACAGGCTACATGAGTTGATTTCAATTGAGACTAAAATTCCTCATGGGAAACATGGCCTCAACTTCATTCCACCCACAAAGAAACCAAATCACCTACTTCCACCATTATTTAGGAATACATCCCTTCCTCACCAACCTCTTTTCCATCTGAGTGTGAGGATGACAACATCATCTCACCTATATTTTTTTCCATCAACATGATCAACCTTAGACCCCTGACTTATCAAAAGGAAGGTGAAATGGTAACCATCCCCATGACCCATCCTAAGATGATAAGAGATGAATATCCTACCATTAACACCATTCAGTCCCAGGATGATGATTCCATTCTCACCTATCTTGGTACCCCAGATTCTTCCATCCACATATATCTTCCTCCTAAGACTTTGACCATGTTGAATGAATCCACCAAGGATATCAACTTGGGCATACCAAACAACCCCCACATCATCAAAATTGGCCAATAGCTCAATCTTGAAGAACTTTAGGACTTCCCCTCCTTCCTTCTAGACCATAGCATAGAATTTGCTTGGTCTTACAATGACATGCCAGGAATTGATCCCTCCATCACTACCCATAACATAGTCACCAATCATTATGTCAATCCTATCAAATAGAAACTTTAACAAATGCACACTTGCATAGGCCATCTCATCAAAGACAAGCTTTAGCATTTCCTATCTATCAATTTCATTCAACCCATTAATTAACCCTAGTGGGTCTTGAATATCATACCTATCACCAAATCCATAGAGGGATTATGCATCTATGTGTAATTTCATGACCTTAACCTTGCTTGCCAAAAATATGACTTTTCTCTACCAACCATCGACTAGCTAGTTAATCTTACAGCTGGCCACAAGATGTTATCTCTCATAGATGGATTCTTAGGTTACAATCATATCCTAATTTTCCTAAAATATTAGCACAAAACTACCTTTATCACCTCATAGGGGACCTTCTACTATAGGTTCATGCCTTTTGGACTAGAAATGATGGTGTAACCTACCAATATTCCATGACTTATATCTTCCATGACCTTATCCATAAAATTGTTGAGGACTACGTGGATGACCTTCTTGGGAAATCCAAATATCATAAGGATCATTTGGCCATTCTCAAAATTATCTTTGAGAAACCCATCTATTATTATGTCTACCTTAACCCCAAGAAGTGCATTTTCTAGGTCTCATCAAGAAAGGTCCTTAGCTTTATCATTTACCTTTGAGGAATTAAATTTGATCCTACCAAAATCAAAGCAATCCTTGACATGATTCTTCCAATCAACATAAATCAACTCCATAGTTTTTAGGGGATTATCCAATCCATTCATCACTTTATCTCTTAGCTCTTGAATCTATGCCAACCCTTCCACCACCTTATGAATAAGGATGTCTCTTTCAAGTGGAATAATGATTATCAAAAGGCCTTTGATTCACTCAAAGAGTATCTTTTGTCTCCATATGTCCTTACCCCTCCCAAGGACAACCAACCTTTCTACCTTTATATCTCCATCATTGACCACTCCCTAGGGGCAATGCTTGCTCATCAGGATGAACAACACAAAGAAAAATCCATATACTACATCAATCACATGCTTGTAGAGTATGAGACTCAGTACACCCATACTACGAAACTTTATCTCACCTTAGTCTTCATGGCCACCAAAGTTAGCCACTAATTTCTTAACCATAAAACATATGTCATAACCAATACTAACTTGCTCAAGTATATGCACTCCAAGCCATAATAAAACCAATGTATGGCCAATTAGCTCATGCTTTTAGATGATTTTGACCTTGATTTCTTTTAACAAAATTTAATTAAAGGGAAAATGATTTTTGACCAATTAGTCAAATCACCTTTACCAAACAACCAACCTCCTCCTCTTGAATTTCTAAATGAGTCCATTATGACCCTCTCTTAGGTAGATTTCACCTATCAAGTGACCATGTTTTTTGATGGATAAAAGTGTCAACATGGTGGGGGAGCTAGCATTATCCTTATTCCCCTTCATGGCTAACCTCTTCCTTTATCCTTCAAGATAGATTTTAAATGTACCAACAATATGGCTAAGTATGAAGCCCTAGTCATAGGCCTTCAAACTGCATTAGCCTTGGGAGTTAAAATGATCAACATCTTTGGAAACTCTCAACTAGTGGTCAATCAAATCAATGGCTCTTACCAGTGTAAGAATGATGTTTTTAAATAATACAAATAACTAGTTGATGAACTCTGAGCATCATTTAAACACTACCATATCCAATCAACACCATGGCTTCCCTCACCTCTTAGATCCCATTTATACCCTCTAACTCTAATCTATCTATCATTATCCATAGACTTACCTAGCCTTCATGTGTCAAACTAATTCTCCCACCATATTTAGTGTGAAGGAAACCCAACATAATCTTTGGTATCAACAGACCTTCAACTATCTCAACCTTATCATCATTCCTTCTAGTCTTTCTATGAATGCTCTAAGAGCATTTATCTAGAGTACCTCACATTATACCATTATGGGAAGAATTATTTATAAACATGGCTTTGATGGTCTCTTATTCCATTGCCTATGTAGTCACAAAACCTCTCATGATTTCAAATAAATTCATGATGAGATCTATGGGGGATACTTTAATGGCCTCACCATGGATAAACACATCCTTCACCTTGACTATTACTGGACTACCCTTAACCAAGACTATTATGATTATGTGAAAAAGTGTGTTAAGTCTCAACATCATGCCAATTTGCATCACATAATTATCCATATTCTTTGTGTATCCACAAATTTTTATCCCTTCTCATAATGGTTTCTAGACCTTATTGGTGAAATTAACCCCCATTCTTCATAGTGACACTATTATATCATCACCACAACCAAATGTTTTACCAAATGGGTAGAAGTTATTCCTCTAGTCTACCCCAAAGTGGAAAATATTATCAACTTCATCAATCATCACATCATCTATCATTTTAATGTTCCTCACAAAATCATCACTGACAATAAAAAATATTTTAAAAATAAATAAGTCCAGAATCTTTGTGATGCATTCAGTATCAAGTTAAGTTTATCATCACCCTATCACCCTCAAGTGAATGGTCAGGCAGAAGCCTCTAATAAAACTCTTAACAACATGCTCACTAAAATGGTCAATGTATCTAGTTGGTATTGGCATCTACACAACCCCTTCACCTTATGGGCATATCATACTAGAATTTAAACTCTTATGGGTGTTACACCATTTTCCCTTGTGTTTGGATCAGAAATTGTCTTGCCTCTCGAAGTATAAATTCATTCTCTCTACATATCCATATAGGATATCATTTATGAAGATAATTATTTTCATCACTATTTAGCCTAGCTTGAGCTACTTGATGAGTTTCACTTATCTTCCCTTACCCATCTTCATGTCTATCAAGAGAAAATCAAACATGCTTATAACAAACACCTTAGAGTTTGAGAATTCAACATCGAAGACCTCATCTTAAAGGAAAACTAACATGTCACCAATATGGAGAAAAGCAAGCATGGAAAGTTTTCTTTCAATTGGCTTTGACCTTATATCATAACCCACAAGTATGGATCAGGAGCTTACCGATTATCTTCTCTCAAAGGCAACCCAAAACCTCAGCCCCTCAATACTTCACATATGTGCCCTTTATTTTGTTACAAAGGATTAAATTCACCTTTTATATAATTTAAACTCATCCCTTACATAACACATTCATCTCCCTATTTTAGGGATAATCAATTAAAACTAAATCATGTCATTATCCATCATAATCATAGCCTAATCTTGAACAATTGGCACCACAGCTCTACCCATGGCATGATTCTCATGGTACTTTCCACCCCTTTTCATAGGATGGATTCTCATGGTCATTGTCACCTAAACCTCTTTCAACCTTAATATGCTTTTATTTTTGCCTTCATAAAGGTGAACCCTTAAGCCTCTATAAACTAGTCTATGTCAAGTGAAATCAAAGAAGAAAAAGCAAATTCATTACCAAAAACAATCATGGGTCATTCCTAGCATTCATAGACTGCTCCCTTAAAGGATAGTTTCTAGAAACATATCAAAATTGATATAATTAAGATGTCATGCTCCCTTGAATGATAGATATCAAAAGGCATTAAACAAAGCACATAAACTTAGGCCATTCCCTTGAAGGATGGTTGAGTAAAGCATTTGTCAAAGTAAGCAATTTATTGGAAGCTTCCCACATTGATCAACTTCCCCAACCCTCCCAAGCAACACCAAAATAAGAAAAAGATGTATTATCAAGTAAAATCAAAAAAATTAAAGACTTTAAAAGCCACAATCGGTTTTCATAAGCAATAATTTTGAAATCCATAATCAAATCTTATGAGTAGACTTTTTGCATCGATCAGTCTACACTTTATATGGCATAGACTTGTTTATAATGACTCTTTGGTAACCTCCAGAAGAGGCATGCTAGTCTCACAAGAAGGTTCCATTTTAATCCATCTCCCCTTTATACACTATAATAAAGGGATTTTGAGCTCACTTGACATAATGTGATCATGACACATTTTAACCAATTAATGAATGCTAATGGAAAGCATTCAAAGGGCTTATGTTCTTTAAACTAATCCAACTTTAGGTTTTATATTAGTCCTTGCCAACGAAGAAGCATTATGCCCTCTTTTTATAATGTCATGTCTAGTTGATATACTCACTAAGATGTTTGTCTCTTGATTATATTATTTTTCTCACATCTAGTGTTCTTATTCAACTTACTTTATGTAGTTTATCTTAAGAAAAATAACCATAATCATACCCACATACCATCATATCAACATGTATCATAAGAAAAATCACACATCATCAGTATATCCATCATCATATCACAATCATAGCAGCCATGGGAAAATAAGCTAAAAACCATTTTTATCACATAAGGAAGCATATACTAGCATGAACATTAATATCATATGAACATAAAACAAAATTCATCTCATCACATGCCTAGATAGGTGATTCTTCATCAATATCCATATCCATAACATAAGCATAATCAATTTAATATCACTAATGATCAATATGAACATCACATCATAAGCATCCAAACCATGAATGATAAGTAACAAATGAAGATCATATTTATAAATCATGATTTTTTCATCATAATGTATACAACAACATACATGTCTCTCTCTCTCAAAATGTACATCTCACAACATTAGCTCATAGGATGGTATCAAAATGATATAAAATAAAATATATTATCCCATGACTATATCATGACTATGCATCTAGGGCACCACTACCTCTTAGTGTCTACCCTCCTGAGGTCCTTGCCTATCCACCTACAAAAGTAGCCCATTGACCTAGTATTGTCATGCTATCACCACCTACCAAACTAGCTCTATAATCACCACATTAGAGCTCATTAGGATAACATCTTAGGACTATGGCCTTATAATAATGTATCTCCTCCACTATGGCTAGATAATATGCCATGGGGATAGTGCCCAATGGTCTTGCAAGTGTTTCAGCTCCTCCTCCAACCTATCTCAAAGAGTCTCTCTCCTAGGTAACCAAGGCTAGTGTAGCTCTAGCCTAGTCCCTTTCACCTATAATCATCACTATCTAACCCTATGTTATAGCTAGTTGACCTTGTAAAGCTACCACCTAAACTTGTGCTATAGCTAGTACTACTCTTTCCTATACACCTAGGGTAACCCCTATACCCATACTTGTTGACCTCTACCAATTAGGTCAACATCCATAAACTACCTACCATAATCATCACCACCAAAATATATTACCACATATAGTGCCTAGTACTATGTAGGGTAACCATCTATAAATCTTGTATCATCTATCTTGGCCCTAGTTGATAACTCCTTATGATCAATGAAAACTTGTACTAGCTATGGCTCTAGGAGAAGAAGCTCTCATCCTCCTATTTATACCTTAGGAGTAGACTGAGAACCCCCTATACCAAGATAAACTATCATCACACCTTATCAAATGGGATGAGATCTGCCTCACCATCCCTCCTATCGAAGATCCACATATGGCTCTATAGGGATAGTGTATGTCTTTTGTACCCACCCCAGTTTAAAAACCTAACATAGGGTCTCCAAATCACATAACAAATAACTAAGGCCTCTAATACACCTCTAAACCAATCTTTATCATGTACCCCACCTCCTACTCCTATGAGGGAAAAATCATCTCTCCATCTCATAAAGCCAACTCTAAACTCCATCTAAGCATAACCCTCCCATGGTAGCCCCATCAATCACATAACTCACATGTGCTCATATACCTAATAGTGTAGTATGTGCCTGGTGTTGATGCCATATCTCTTATGAGCTTTAAAACCCCATAGCTCCCTGTATATCTAGACTATCAACATAGGCACCCAATCAAACACTATGTGACCCCATCAACATCTTAATTAATACCCCTAAAAGTAGATAGGGAAACCTCCCACTACTTAAATATAGAATAACAAAGCATGATACCATGATCATCATCATGAGTAGGCTCCTATCATCCATTTCCCTTTGATCGATTGGAGTGTAATTAAACCCTCTCACATACCATCTAACAATATCATGGTTATCTCCATATAGTAGCTCTAAAAACTCATCTCTTTCCTCTCACTCAATATGGTATATTAGATCACCCCATATAGGTAACCAAGTGATCTTATGAATGTCCTCTGGTAAGATAGTCATCTCACCAGTCAATATAACAAAGGTGTTCATGATTATATCCCATCTCTTGATGAGGGCCATGATCATCACCACATTTCATGGCAAATGTTAGTAATGTAGCATTGTTCTAAGGCCTACCTCTTTGATGTATGCCTAATTTGATATAGTCATCTCTTGATGAATCTCAACAAAAATACAAGGCACCTAATCTTGCATTCGAATCTACTCATATGCCTACAAGGTTTGTTATCAAACCAAATTTAGTTCACTATAATATTTTACCTATATTAACTATATCACCCTCTTTTCATCCTACCCTAAATTACCCATTTGACCATTACCTATTACCCTCCATCACTACCCTTTAACTCATCTATCAAACCTAAAATTAACACTATTTCCTATCAAACCTTTCACATCCCATTTAAAACATTACTTTTAACTTGAACCAAACATTTTATACATCTAGACTACCTTCAACCTTACAACATTCAAACCCAATTTTCAAAAAACAAATCAAAAACTAGGTCACCACTAATGGTCATGGTGATCATAAATAATTAGGTGACCATTCTATTGATGGTCATCAACTATTAATGGTTGGGATGACCACCAATGGTCACTATACATGACTGCTAATGGAAATCTCCCAAACCCTACCCACCTAAAAACTTATCCAAATACACAAATCCAATAACTACATAATCCAACTTTGTCCTCTACCCTACCCCTAATGTACATACCCTCCCAATTTCAACCAAAAATAATCAAAACCCTAAAACTAGGTCACACTAAATCTAACCTCCCATAACAATAACACATCAAGCAAATACCACATTCAAATGCCTTTGAAAAATTCAAAACTAAACTATCAATTTAATGCAGCCCCTACTTCATTTCTTGACCATCATTGAGGAGGAATCCTAGGACCTATTGTTTGGCCACTTCCTCATCCACCCTACATCCTAGATCAATCACTCTCTAACACTCTAGTCAACTCAGTCAATCCAATTCAGCACCTCACCCAACCAATCACTCACCCTTAGCAAATGACACAAGTTGCCAAAGTCAATAAGCTCAAACGAGTGAAATGGCCCTCAAATTCACTTTTTACCTCTACCCTTCTAGGTTTTTATACCTAATCAATGATGATTAGGTGACCATCGATGGTTGACTTCAAGACCCCTAACCATTGATAGTCAGGATGTTAGACTTTTTTGGTTTTATCCTTAGTAACAACCTTTTTTTGGTACCCATACCAAGTGCCCACCAATGGAGATCATCTTATCCACCGACCACCCAGCTCATCACCTTGCCATTAGTCCATTTTATCTTAAACTAGAATTCAATTTGTAATGACTTTTTCTTGGACCTTTTGCTCACAATGACAACAATTACCATGTTAACCTATTTTTTTAAATTTGCACTACCTTGTGTACACTTGACTGACTTGTGTCTTCTTAGGAGTACTTCCTACCTTAGATAATCATGACTATACCTAACCAATTTGTGTTTTTTTTGGAGCACTTCCTACCTTAGATACCCATGAAAACACATACCTTGCCTAGGAGACTTACATTTATGAGTGTTCCCAATTTCCATGCCTACATGTAGTCATATGGTCTACTTGTCACTTGTCCTTCTAGCACTGACCTTTATTTTTACCAATTATGACAACATAATCAACGTGAAATCTTGGTTATTTTAATTTGTACATGTGTTTTCCCTATAGTGCCCACCCTTGAATGTTTACCTTTTATCACCACCTCACCCACTCATCAAACTAGCACTTGATTCTATTTCACCTCATCACTTCTTGGTTTTAGGGGGAACACCTCCTCTCATACTTAGGGTAATAAAACCTTTAACCCATAATCCATTTTAATTTTTTAAATCATTGATACAAACTACATAATAAAAAGGGGCAAAATGTA